>WHUZ01000109.1:0-187611 GCA_015179045.1 Kalaharituber pfeilii | reverse complement strand
CTTTTCAGCGATCTATATGGATGCATTCTGCATATGTCTCCCCCGCTCTGAGACCTGTGACAAATTAGTCTTCTACCGCTGACATATCGATAGCTAAATGCTTTTGGTTGTGGCACGTGGCATCGTCTGAACACAAGACTAGGTAGTTTTGGACCGAAAAGAGGGTGCAGAACCTGGGTCATTACGTTTAGTGCTTAGACTTTTGCAGCCCAGAGCGCAGGTAATTTGTACCAGTAATGACTGGTGCACGTTTGAGGCTGTCATGGGGATGTAGTGCTGCCTAGAGGCTAATCAAGAGGTGTTCAACAATACCGCTGTCCTTTTTCACAAGCCCATCATCATATGAAGTGAGCTGCATAGATATAAAACTGCTTTCCACGCCTCCCCTTTTCTCATTGATATCCAGCTCCCATATGGGTCTTGTCGCCATGCGACTATTGCCGAGGTTGAAGACATGTCACGTTAAGCTCCTGCCGCTTACATACATTACTCCCCAACTGCCTGCCTCAGTGACCTCGTTTCTGGTATCTCCCAGCAGCGCTTGACACTCTCTAACCTTGATGGGGACCGCATGATTTCCTCCTGCAGTCCGCATTCTACGGGCAACATCTTTTCTTTTTCTACGGTAAATGTTACTTCCCCACCACACAGGAGGACCCGGGGATCTCTACTATACTCTTTTCTTTCCGTTATTACATATGTAGCTAAACATCGCCATAGCCCTTAGGGCGGCACGCGATTAATGATATTAAAAAAAAAAAAAAGAAAAAAAGTCAGCATTCTGCAGTCCGCATACGCTCCGAGTATTTTCGTCTGTTAGGGTCCACACTCGGTTACTGCATACTGATCGAATTTCCCCTATGCCCGTTGTAGCACAGGGTCACCAGACCAGGTTTGTAGACCATGGCCAAATAGGCCTCCCCAGCCTCACGATCAACATGTAGAGCTGGCGGAGTCGTTTTCCGCACATGGGATCCACCCTGTCAGCTCCTCCCCAGCCCTTTGGGTTTCTGAGCTCCGGCTACCCAATGTCCCAGGAAATTCAGGTCGCCATTATACACTATGTCTACCACGTGCGCCCCAGCTCGACCTGTTCTCGTACCTGTTTCCGAAACCATAACACATAATAGGTCTAATCACAGCCACCAAGAAAAACTAACAAGGTAGCAATAACTACAATTCAGCACAAAGTATATAGGAAGTTGCTACCGAAAGGTTGATATTGTAATGGCACTTGAGATTAATCAAACCTCGAAAGCATCAACGGAATACGTTTATTATTAGTTTTACAAACAATGCTTTATGATAAGTTTTTCCAGGACACCAGCTCTTGCAGCTGACATCTGCTTGGCATCCACGCGAACGCCAAACGTTTGTGCATCTTGCATATCATGTGAATTGTAGGACTATTTACCAATGGTCCGGCACTGGTTGAAAAAAATGCTTCGATGCGAGTATACATGTGCTGTCAATTTGGCTATCTTGCTGACATTGCAACCACTACACCTTGGTCCGTGGGTATGTCAAATTTCAGTGGGAGACCTGATTAACCTTTTTTACGCCTACAGATCCCTGTCAACTAGGTTTTCATGAACGCTATTACTATTCGCAACGTCAGGCATTAATTTGCCTGAAAAAACACCAGTGCATAACTTTCCCCAACTCTTCACTTTGCTGTTTCCCAGGACCTAATCTGGTTCTAAAGCCACACATTTTTAAACCACCCTTTGAGTTTCGCAAAGGACAGCATCACGGTTCGCATAGCTTGCACATCCACTAATGCAAAATCCTTTTACTTTCTGTGATGTTGAGAGTCTATAATAGATCCCACTTTTCATGGAGGTACTTCAGGATCTACGAAACAGTTTAAGATGAGTAAAAGCCACAGTAAGCGCAGCACATGTGAAGTATGTACTTTGTTTCTCCACACCTCCTGGGATGGGTTGTCTTGCCGCTTACCGATGCCCATTTTTCCTATAGCTAGTGATACACATGGCGCATGCCGACCCATGTTTATTGCCATATCATACTGCAGCTATGGATGGATCGGGTAGAATTATACTAGCAGCTTTATTAAACATGTCTCTACCATCATTTTGGGCGAAGAGATAGAGTAAAGAGAGTCTGTTACACCAAGTTCTACAGTCGTATGTATTCACATTAGCGACGGGATCCCTGGCGGAAGGGGATCCGGGGCCCCTGTTTGGACGTCCCATATGGTCACATTCCGATGGTAGTTCCCGAAGATCGCCGCAGCTCCCAACCCAGATCTGACAGAAATGCGCGCGGTCTAATCATTAATATTGTGCCACCAGTCTCTGAATATGATATGTCGAAGGGCGCCAGGGCACTCACCGGTTTACCTGCTGCGGCATAGGTTGAGTACCTCTAGTACTAGCATTCCCATGTCTAGACGCACCGCTGCAACGATAATTGAGGGATTTCTTATCAATCGTGAAGTTCATACCAAGCGCAAAAAGAAAAATGACAGACATATTGCGGGTTGACGTACTGGCCCATAGTTTCTTGCTTCTGCCGCCGACAGCAGGTGCTCGTCGAGCGCTGTAATTGGGCTATGCAAGACGCCCATTAGCATGCCGTAGCCTTACGACTGTATCGTGGGCTGGATATCAGGAGTTTCATTTCTTATGCACACGAAAGGGGTTTTTGTTATTATGATAGCAAGCAGAATTCACTGACGATGAAGTAGCGTATCTCTGCAAGCACATGATTCGCGTGAATAAATGTAAGGCTTTCCTCGCCTCATATATTAAGTCATCCTCCGAGTCGCCCCAACGTTCTAGCCTCCCACCGCCTTGCGTGTTCCGCGTCAGCATTTATTGATCAAGTGGAGGCTTGGTTTGCCTTTGCTGCCTATTCGCACTTCGCCCTGTCAGCTTTGCAGCGAATACACAAGGGAAAAACTACCTACGTTTTATCAGAGTTGGGCGTAGTCGTCCCTGTTCACTACAGGATACTGTACTACGCAGCAGGTATGGCATACTACTGGGCAATTCTCCTTGCAGGCAAGGTCACTGAACTGGGGATACACACTAGGACCATGCGCGCAGTCTGTAAATTAGGACGGGGTACTCCAGCTGCCGCCTTTGCGCTACCATGGCTGCTAGCGATATGCGTTAGCTCGCACCCGGTTCCCGATAAAACGATTCTCGCACGCGGGGCCTCGGGAACTGAGGTCATCGCCACCGACAGTACCACGCGGCAAGCACTCCTCTGGACCAGCATTGCCGTCGCCGTCTTCGTCGCCCTTATCCAATCCCTCGTCGCAACCATGGCCACCATCGCCGAGGACTCGCGAGCATGGACGTTCCGGTTCCGCCTCGCGCTCTACGAGCACTGGTGGTACACCTGGATCTCGGTCCTGCTCGGCATCTCCCTCATACTCATCGTGCTCTCGTTTCTCGCCGGGAACAACGGCGACGCTTTGGGCATCCTTGTTCTGTCGTCCGCGACAGGCATGACGATTGTGCGATATGCCGTCCCAGCCTGGCGTGGGAGGGGTTTATTGTAAATAGGTGGCTAGCGTGGACAGGCGCGAGTCGGACGGCCATCCCGCGCGAGAAGGCTCTGCTATGCGGTGATGCAGCGCAATGGGCCCGGCTGTGTGTACACCTTGCACAGAATCGCAAAGGTACGGACGCCGACCTGCACTCCACGAGTGTCCCCTCCGACGATTGGGGCTGGACAGTCTGGCCGCCGTCGGGGATCGCCCAGGACGCAACCGAGATTCTCGCCAAAGTCACAGAGAAAGAGGCGGTGCCAGACTCGGAGCTCGTGCTTGCAAAGAATCTAGCAGATGCGGCTGCGCTCGGCTCGACAATATACAACGACGGCCTCGCGCCAGACAGATCCACCGTGTCGCTGCAGTGGGGCTCCACACAGGGCTTCCGCCGCCGCGTCTCGCGCGGCATCTCCAGCATGCCAATCAACCTACTGCTGTCGCGGCCCGTAACGGTGGACGGGTATTCGGGGGAAGGGCTATGCCTCGCCATGGCTGTGCTAGCGCGAAACAAAGGTCTCCTTCCAAACACCCTCATCTTTGATGCCGCGCACGCCTTAAAGCGAGAAAAGAACCTCACGTTCCCACCTCAGTGGAAGCTTACTGCGGACCTCGAGAACGGTTCCACCTGGGCCCCGCGCCCGCAGAAGGCCCTCCGAAGCTACAACACGAAAGCAATGGAGTCGCAGGTCGGGACTATCGGAGCAGACTATTTGCTGGCTGCCGTAGAGTTGGCCCTCATTTTTGCGGACTGCCCTGCGGAAGCGACGAAGACGTGGTTGCAAAGGGAGATGGCGCAGCAGGACATCGAGCTGAACAGGCTGATGCACCAGAAGCATACACAGGGCGGGACGGTGACCGCTGCGGACTTGAACGCAATGTACAGGGCGAGCTATGTATCGATGGTTATGTCGCTCAATAACATGCGGTGGAGGCGCGGGGACACAGCGGGGAGCTTGAGGAGGCCGGATTTGTTGTGTGGGGGGCTGCTAGTGTACGCTGAGACGGGGCAGGCGCCGGCTTGGTGGGGAGAGGCGTGGGCAAGGGATAGGGTTCAGCAGGAGGTAGAGAGTTTGGCGGGAGTGTGGAGGAAGCCGATGGCGGGGCTAGTGGGGCTGGTGGAGTGGCCGGCGGAGATGCCAGTGGACTGCGACGCGCAAAGTTAGGGCGGTACTATTATGAGCACGTGAGTTCTCTTGCATAGTGGGATTAAAGTTCCAATGTCCCGTTGGTACAGAAACCGCTGGTGGAAGCGGGTTTGTTTATGCTCATTACTCTTTTGATTCCATTTGCTTCTTGTCTGTGATATCGAGCGTGGGTTCTAGGGGTTCACACCACAGATATTATACAGGGGGGGATGGCGGATAGATTTGTAGTTGCATGTGACGTGATTGGGCACAAAACCGATATAAAGTACGTCAGTAACCTACTCCCGAATACCTGGACACTATCGCTGATCGTCTGCACTGAACTACCACAGGAAAAACACCTCACGCTCCAAGTATCTGTTGCAAGGACGGACTCTAGTATATAGGAATATTCAAATATAAAAAAAATACCGTCAGAAGCAGCAGAACTCTTATTTGAAAGAACTTTTTTTCGGAGATTTTGGGATTTTCTTTTGTTATCACACGATTAAAAGATGTCCGCTTGAGAAACACAAAACCGCAGTGTCGTACAAAAAGCTACCCAAGTAATATTTCCAGAATTATGCACATTGGTGCTCTTGATTGCAACTCCATATATTCCCAACTCAGAAAAAAAAAAAAAAAAAAGAATTTCCAAACCAAACTTTTTTGGCCATCCTAGAATCAAAAACAAAGAAAGAAAAAAAAAAAACAGAAAAAAGAAATGGGGAATTTTGCATATTGAATACCACTTTTGAATGAAGAATCATTTATCGTGCCTTTCAGCGCCACATCGTGGTAAAGAGCGTCATAAGTGCCTTTCGTAGTCCTCCGCTGCAACATATGCTTCCCGTGCTCTTCAAAACAAAGAAAATGAAAACGGTGCTGAAGTAGCGTACTATTGAACCAACTGGCGAATGCCACCGGGCCTCCGGGCACTAGCCAACAACAGCCGTTACCAACGTATCCACGATCTCTTGCCCTCCGCAATGCTCCACCTCCCTCCGCCGCCTCTCAGCCATTTCCGGCCCGCTTGCCCACTGGGGCACCGGCACCCCCTCCTTACGGCACAGAGCGTCAAACACCAGCATCTCCGGCCTGATGCCAACCCCGCCCCTGTACGTGTTCAGACTTACCAACATTGCCGCATAGCTCCCTCTGTACAGCCTATCCAGTTCTCTCTCTGTTGCACCAAGCACCTCCACACGCCTGTTCAACGCCAGGTCCTGGTGCTCCAGCCTCTGCGCCAACCATTCACGAATCACCGTTGGTTTCGCGATTGCGTCGGCCATGAGAAGTGCCAACTCGGTCGCGGCGGAGACGTAGGCGGGACCAAGCCCACCCATGGCAGACTCGATCTCGGCACGAAAGTAGCCCCGAAGTGTCTTTGCTGGGTGTGGATACCACGCACTATACTCCTCGAAGACGCGCAGGGCCGGGAGGGTGGTGAGATTGCAGACAAGAGAGGCCGGGGTGAGGCCCTTGTTGCGCGCGAGCACGCCGAAGGCGAGGACGAGGCCGTGTGCAGGAACACCGGACGGCAGCACAGGGTAAGGCGAGAGGAGGTGCCGTGGCAGCGACAGGATGCCACGGGAGATACGGCGGGTGAAACCAGCGCCCTCGCCCCAGAGCAAGGAGACCGATTTGCCGGAGAGGAGCGGGCGATACGTGTTTGCGGGCGGCAGGCGCGCCTCCTTGGGGCTCGGGCATTCTACATCCACATGACCGCGCCCGGAGTTTGCGGCCCTCGCAGTCGCGATCAGCAGGTCGGTGACGTCCTCGCGGACGCCATGCCGCCTGAGACCCAGGGCTGCCGAAGCAAACACGCTGGTGGGGACCCGCTCAACGGGATGCACCTCGACGCGGCCTCGGAGCTGCCTTGCGAGCACCTCCCATCCCTCCTCCGTAGCGGGCAGATGTTCGACCAGCGCCGGCGCGATCGCAGTCCGGCTGAGGCCGCTCCAGGCGGCCCATCGCGCGCCAAGGTATGCCGCGTTCGCCCACGCGGGGCCGACATACGTGTATACGCCAATGCACAGCCCCCCGAGCAGGAGGACCACAATTGACGGCGGGAGGATGCACGCGAGGTCGGCCAGCGAGCGGAGGAAGACCAAGACGCAGATGGTTGCGAGAAAGGAGCGCCAGAGGTGGCGGTACAGTGTGAGCCGGAAGTGGATCGTGAAGAGTGAAGCGCGCTCAAGCGACGTGAGGAGCACGTGGTTGGCCCAGTGGAGTAGGAGAAGGAAAAAGAAGGCTATTGCTGGGGTGAGTAAGCTGTCCAAATCGGCCATGCTCGATCGTAGGTACTGATCAAGAACGGGGTTAGTTGTCTGGTTGCTGTCCATATTTGCGACTGGCCCGCCGACACTAGGACAATTGGCAACCGTTATATACCGTACCCCCACCGACGGTGATCAGCGCCAAGGGCGCATGCATGCATGCGTGCACAGCGAGAATCTTACTGCCGATCTTGATGACTGCGGTTCTACATCATCCTTAGGCAACTGCACGCTGTCACCACTTAACAAAGTCATAGCTGCAAGCCTGTCCTTTTTTTTTTTTTTTCCGCTTTGTTCCCGGCTCTGGCAAAGGCTGTGAGCCTACCGTTACTAGTATGTACCCATTAGGTGACAACTGCATGCGATAACCAATAGAAAGCGCAAGGCAGTCATTGGGAAAGCCTAAGGCCGACTAAGCTGTACATGCGGCCTGGTCTCGTATACGACGCTGCTACGTCCACTCCACTCAGAAACGGCTCGGCTTGGAACATAGTTGAAAAAAAATGAGGTGACCAGTCACGTGGTTTACACAGAACCATAAACTACAAGTATCTCACCGTCTGCTTTTTTTTCCCCTAACATTACTAACCCAGCATACAGTACAGGCTACCAGCGCCAGCAGTGTTCCCAACCGGCCAGACCGCCGACCAGGCCGCCTGGACCGGCCGGCTTGGCGGCCTGGCTTGGCAGGCTTGAAACAGCCCAGGCCGGTCCAGGCCGGTCCAGGCCGTTCAAGCAATTTCAGGGGCAGGAGGGAGGCTATTTCAGGGGCCACCTTCAGGTTACTTAGACATGGATTTAATATGAACCTTTCAATATTTTCGGATAACTATCTAGACTTTTTTTTTTATTGAGCAGCGCTTTTCGCAGGTATTCAGGTAAGTAATTTTTTTTTTGTATCGCTTGACTATATACTAATTTCTTATTAGTATTGCAGGGAGACAGACATTCCAACCACCGGTACTGGCGATGATGATTCCTTTAGTATTTTCTACTATTCTTCTCTCTCCATAGTGCAGTTCAAGTTTTGATCTTGCATCGACCTGATGCCGATATCGAGTCTTCTGGAATTTTGGGTTCCAAAAATCTGGTGCTGACAAAGTTGGATTTGACACTATGGTGAAGCTGTGCATGGCTAATGGAAAGCGATACTGGGCAGTGTAAAAATCAGCAAGCAAAATCCTAAACATTAGTGAATGAGGTATGCGTAGAATTTAAAGTACGTTGTGTATATAGCTACTGTATAACTTAACTCACACTGCAGCCTGAATGGCCTGAATGGCCTGAATGTTTCACGCCGGCCCAGGCCTAGATTTCTATGGCCGGCCCGTTGGGAGCACTGACATTGCTGCTGCACCAGTCTATGGCATGGAAACTGTCTGCCTTGCATACTGTACCGGTGAGCTACCAGCCTTACTTAGCCGGCGTCGCATACCAAAAATTGATCCAAATACCAATTACGACAGTCATATACGCATATTTTTAAGGCCATCACTAACGACTGGGATGGGGTATAGCGATATCCTGCATGCGCCTCTCTACGGTGTGCCTAACATTGTAGGCGAGAGCGGAACCCGAGCAGTTAGCGAACCTTTGCTCTGGATCTTTGTTCCTTTCATTTTCTTCATTTTCCTTTCTTTTTAATTTTTTTTTTTTTTTTTTTTTTTACTTTATTTATCTTTTAATTTTTTTTTGTTCTTGTTACTTTGTTTGCTTTTGTGCAAGGCAAACATTTGTATGCAGCCCTGTAGAATATGAGAAGACGCGGCTGACGTGAATAGGCGCTGCTACTAGTACGTACAGTACATACATACTAGCATGTGGCCACCTCGCGACCGCGAGGGTGAGTGTAGGTGTAGCGGTAGTGGATAAGGGACCCGTAAAGTCGGTGTCAAGTGACTGCACACTCTTTACCAGTTCCATGGCCGTACAATCTCGTTTTCTCTGCATTTATTCATATCGGTATATTCTCATTGTTATTTATAATATCACGTAATCCCACTCCTGCATCCAGGGAGCTCTAGTATTAATTTTATATATTTTGTGGAGCTAATAATTGTAGAACCTATGGATAGCGAAACCCTCGTTACAGCCCATAAACTCTACCTAAATTCCGGTTAATATCTACCCACAATGATATTGCCAGATGTCCAGCATATGCCCTTTTAGGTGTACCCAGCTTCCTTATCCGCCCTCTAGACCCACGTATAAATGCTATTCAAGTGAGAATATTAACAGGTGTAAGGTAATTGAAAAGATATAACTAATACAGCTGGAATGATGGCAAGAGGATATGAGAAAGTGGAAGAATTGAAGGCTGAGGGTGATGATGAAGAGTAGACATAGCTATCGCTATCTATAGAGTGCTTGCGATTTAAAAAAACAGTAAAGGGTGGGGAATGGAGCCTGAGTCAGTAGGTACTGTAGTAGGCTAGTAGCCGATGATTGTAACCTTTGGCAGGTGCCCCTTTATCACCCCGCCATGCTGTACCAGTCCAGCGCATTCTCATTTTGCCCCATCTCACACTATCGAGAGTAATCTGCCATACCTGTAAAATTGTAGATTGAGCCCATTTTGGCATATCTCGCACCATCAAAGCAGGTCTTGTTGTATCTGTCAAATTGAGCCATACCGCCTCACTTTGCACCATAGAAAGGGGCCAGCCTTAACTGTGAATTGAGCTCATTTTACCATGTTCCACGCTGCCAGGTGGGTCCTGCCGTACCTGTCAAATTTGGCTCATTCTGCTGTTCTCACACTGTGGAAAGAGTCCGGTGATACTTGTCAACTTGAGCTCATTCTGGCTCATCTCATGCCATCGAAAGGAAGCTGTCATACCCTGTTCAATTGAGCTCATTCTGCCTCATCTCCGGAACCTCTCCGGACAGGCAGATTCTGCCTGCCGCTGCCGGACCTCATCAGACGATAAACTTTACGCCATGACATTGTGACACAGCTACCAACATTGTGGGGTAGGTAGATCAAATGTTGGTACTTGTTACCAGCATTTAGTGATGCAAAATGGAGGCTGGGCATAGTCCGTGCGAGAGGTCAGTGACCTGGTGTGGCTGCAGGGTATCCGTTCTCTTGAGAGGACAGTTTTGTAGGGAAAACAGCAGCGTTTCTCTTTGGGGGCCTGGGTCAATAGCAATGTAGCCACAGCCTTTCAACCAAGGCATGCTATTACAGCACTAAATGCTGGTAACGAGTAGTATTACTTACTGTACCAATACAAGCCTCCATGTCACAAGAAGCTTGGACCATTGTTTGAATTGCAGACCCCAATTCCAATCATTTTAATTCATCCTAGATAGCTATTAACTACATCAACCGAACCTACGGTACAGCATCAATGTCTCAAGCTGCCGGATTGTGATCATTGCAAACGGGTGGATTAGTGACCCATGGCCAAACGGCGCCAGCTGGATAATCAACCTTCACATATTCTAGTGATTTTTTTTGGTCGCCGCCATAGGCTTGTAGCTTGTATGCGGGGTTATGTGAACAAAATTATTTGAACAGAGCAATATCATGCGAATCTTTCTAGTGAAGAAGCAGAGCGCTTTGCTTACTTTCAAGCCTGTAAAGCGGCGCAACTCATCCAGCAGTTTCGAAATTGTCAGGTTTTGCAGGATATCCTGAAGCTTTTACTACCTACACCTGCACCTCAATTGCACACCCTGAAAATGCTCCGCATTGCAAATGAATAAGCTCTTGTGCATCTGGAGTGGTGTACTCCAAATGTAACATCCTAAGAGCAAGAGACACCGCAAGACGAAGCCTACTAGCAGTGTGACAGGAACTGATAAGGGAGTAATATCACAGAGTGAGGTACTATAGGAAACCCAAGATTTCATTTTTTGTTTCTTCATCTGCTCATTAATTCAGGTCTATTTTTCCATTATTTTTCCATTTTCATTTTTTACTTAATTGAGTAATCATGCATTCAAACTAGTAGATCACAGCATGGGCCGATTTTTGGTAGCCAGTGGGCCGGTACGCACTTACGTCACTAGTCATATTAAAAACTTGTCTTGCAATATGCCTGTACCAACAATTGATCATACCTACCCCACAATGTTGGTACCTGTGTAACAGTGTCATGCGTAAAGTTTATCGTCTGATGAGGTCCGGGAGCGGCAGGCAGAATCTGCCTGTCCGGAGAGGTTCCGCCTCATCTCACCCCATCGAGAGAGACTGCCATTCCTATTGAATTCGGCTCATTCTGCTGCATCTCACATTATTGAGGAGCTGTCATGCCTGTCAAATTGTGCTCGCCCTGCTGTATCTCATGTTAGCAAGAGAGATCTACCAATCCCTGTCAAATTCGGCTTATTCTGCTGCATCTCCCAGGCTGAAATAGACCTGCCATACCTGTCAATTCGACTCTCGTTCTGCTGCATCTTGTACTATCGAATAACTATCAAATTGTGCTCATTCTGCTATATCTTACAATGCGGAAAGAGTCCTATTATACCTGTCAAATTTGGCTCACTCTGCTACTCTCCTGTGGAAAGGTGCTACTATACCTATGAAATTGAGTTCGTTTTACTACATCTCACGCTGGTAAGAGAGGTGTGCCATACTTATGAAATTTGGCTCATTCTTTTGTATCTCGTGCCATAGAAGAGTCTTGCCATACCTATATACTTGTTTAAAGTTAGTTTATTCTACTGTATCTTGTATTGTCAAGGGAGACCTACACACCGGTCCAATTGAGTTCATTTTGCTGCATCTCGTGCTATCAAGAGAGACCTACTCTTTTTTTTTTTTTTTTAATTTCACGTAACTCCGCTTGCAGCTATTCGCCATGGCAAGGGCAAGAAGAGACCTACTATACCTGTCAAATTCAGCTCATTCTGCTGCTCTTACGCTATGGAAAGAGTCCTGTAATATTTGTCAACTTGAGCTCATTCGGCCACATCTTGCGCCATTGAGAGAAAGCTGTCATACCTGTTAAATTGAGCTTATTCTGCCTCATTTTTCCCTGTCAAGGTCATATCTGTCACAACTTGACCACATCTTACGCCATTGAGGGAGACTGTTATACCTATTAAATTCGGCTTATTCTGCTGCATCTCACACCATTGAGGAGCTATCATACCTGTGAAGTGCCTGTAAAATTCGGCTCATTTTGCTGCATCTTGCGAGGTAATATAGACCTACCATACCTATCACATTTGACTCGTTCTGCTGCATGTCGCACTATTGAGAGCTGCCGTGCCTGTCGAATTGAGGAGCTGTCATGCCTGTCAAATTGAGGAGCTGTCGTGCCTATCAAATTGAGGAGCTGTCGTGCCTGTTAAATTGAGGAGCTGTTGTGCCTGTCAAAGTACCTGTCAAATTCGGCTCATTTTGCTGCATCTCGCGGGGTGAAATGGACCTACCATACCTGTCAAATTTGACTCGTTCTGCTGCACCTCACACCATTGAGGAGCTGTCGTGCCTGTCAAAGTGCCTATCAAATTCAGCTCATTTTGCTGTATCTCGCGAGGTGAAATGGACCTACCATACCTGTCAAATTTGACTTGTTCAGCTGCATCTCGTGCCATCCAATACCAGTCAAATTGTACTCTTATACCTGTTAAATTCAGCTCACTCTGTTACTATTGTGCTATGGAAAGCTGCTGCTGTACCTGTCAAATTGAACTCGTTATGCTTCATCTCCGGATAGTGAGAGAGATATATCATACCTATAAACTTTGGCTCATTCTTCTGTATCTTATGCCGAGTATGTTGAGGTTCTGGAGAATGTGAACATCTCACATAAAGGGATTGCAGTGATAGATACGGCCAATTGCAACTCCTCATTGTCGTGGTGTCTATTTCCGTGAAGGTTGATTCCATACGAAATGTGATGGAAACTCTTGATATAGGTATTGTCGGGCGTTTGGCATATTCCACATTAATATGTGCCTTATGACGAAGGTTCAGGGGTATGTTGAGGTTCAGGAGTATGTGAACATTTCACTCAGTACGTTGATATGGTATTCGCGGTTGTCGCCAAGGTCTTTTTTGACAGGGGTTCGGTGTACGCCAAGAGGGATGTAACTCAGTACTATAATAGATACTATAACTATAATACTATTCTAGCTATTATTTATTAATGTCACGCGGCGGCAAGCTGGTGCTGCTAAGGGATACGACCGGTTCAGGGTAACAGTAGTTTTGCAAGCGCTGAATGGCAGAGGCCTGACAAACTTGACAGGAGAGGTTTGACAGGAGCAGTTCAGCGGTTCCAGTTCAACGGCGATGGCAGGCTATGGTGAAAAGGCAGAGAAGACCAAGTACTGAATTGGATCTAGGGATTGACAAGAATAACAAGAACATATAGACTGCGAGGAACCATATGGGTCTATTAAGGAGACAAGACAACAGACAAGGAGAGAAGGAACTATTTACATGAGGGCAAGATAGAGCCTATATATACATGATAGGTTTATTACCTAAGAAGCATAATACAAAGGTAGAAGCAGCGACGAGGGCAGCAGTAAGAACAGAGTAGCGAAGGCAGAGTTTTCATGGCAGGCAGGCGATACTGGCAGGCGGCGATACTAGCAGACAGGCTGTACTGGTGAGCGGGCTATACTAGCAGGTGGGCTGTACTGGCAGGCGGGCTATACTAGCAGGCGGGCTATACTAGCCGGCGGGCTATAGTAGCCGGCGGGTCGTACTGGCAGGCGGGCTATACTAGCAAGCGGACTATACTAGCAGGCGGGTCGTACTGGCAGGCAGGCTATACTAGCAGGCGGGCTATACTAGCAGGTGGATTATACTGGCAGGCGGGCTATACTGGCAGGCGGGCCATACTGGCAGGCGGGCCATACTGGCAGGCGGGCTATACTGGGAGGCGGGATACGGTCATGGCTTGCTGGTGGTCATGGCTTGCCGGCGGTCGTGGCTTGCCGGCGGTCGTGGCTTGCCGGCGGTCGTGGCTTGCCGGCGGTCGTGGCTTGCCGGCGGTCGTGGCTTGCCGGCGGTCGTGGCTTGCCGGCGGTCGTGGCTTGCCGGCGGTCGTGGCTTGCCGGCGGTCGTGGCTTGCCGGCGGTCGTGGCTTGCCGGCGGTCGTGGCTTGCCGGCGGTCGTGGCTTGCCGGCGGTCGTGGCTTGCCGGCGGTCGTGGCTTAGTGTACGGAGACTGTAGGGAGCGGGCCGTGACAATTGACTACTACAATATTTGTATTAATTATAAGTATTTATTAGTTAAACTTATAAATATTCTAGTATAAGTCAAGTTCTCTTAAAAAAAAAATCTAACTTTAGATAAGTTTTCTCTAAAAAAAATAATAACTTATTAAATAGTATTAGTTTAAAGTAGAAACTTATATTAATAAATTAACTTTTATAAATACTAGACTATCTAGGGGCTTGGTATGAGACTACTAGACTATCTGTTTTATGTTACGGCTAAGGTAAGACTTACCCGCGTAGGGGAACACTTACCCTGAACTGTTCGTAAGACCAATGCTGCTAGAGCGGCCTGATCACCCGTGAGGCTTGGCAGAAAGTTCTTTATCTTTCGAATAGGGAAGTGCCAATGTCATTGTTTATGGTCTTTGACTTGTTAAGCACTCGGTGTATGCGCACATGCATTAGTACATAGTATTATCTTGTGACTGTACTACTTTTGCATGTTTCTTTGTTACTATTATTGGCATTGACAAGGAATTGTTGTTTCTTTATTTGCTTGACTTGTCATGTATGATGTGCTCAGTCTATTTAAGCGCAGGCGATAGCACAGTTGAAAGAATCAAGACACAAGCGGTGTTCTAAGTTCTCTATTACTCTGAAACCTATCGTTTCCTCATTACGCCTGTGAATCGCTCCGCTCCGCTGCGCGCTCCACGCAAAACAGCTGCCCTTCCGGCCCACCGTATATACGCCTCCGTAGCCATTTCGGCCCGCAGCATATACGCCTCCGTAGCCTTTCCGGCCCGCAGTATATACGCCTCCGTAGCCTTTCCGGCCCGCAGCATATACGCCTCCGTAGCCTTTCCGGCCCGCAGTATATACGCCTCCGTAGCCTTTCCGGCCCGCAGCATATACGCCTCCGTAGCCACTCTGGCCCGCCTTGTATACACCTCCATAGCGACCCCGGCCTGCCGAATACTACACACCTCCTTAGCCGTAACATCCAGTGCCTTCCAGCGCCCACCGGAGCCTAGCCTCTCACGCCCGTAACATTTTATAGTTATAGTAGATCTATTTCTATTCTATAATAGAGTAACTTTATTAGGTTACTATATGAGTCTGCTTCTCTTTTTAACTATTATAAATTATTCTATATTATAGTTTAAATATTATTTAAAGTTTATATATATATTGATATTAAGTTAATATTTTTTTTTTAATTATAGTAGTATTTTAATTATAAAAGCTTAATCTACTAGTACTTTTCTATTATATTATAAAGGTCAATATAGTATATATATACTTTTTCTATTATTATATAGTAAAAAGAGTAGTATATAATTTTGTCTAGGTACTATATATAATAATTGACTGAATTGAGTAATTTCTATTATAATATAACTAGTACTAGATCATCTAATAACTGTGCTTATACATGTAAGATTATTAGAATAGTCTTTAGACAGTTTCACAGAATTTAGGTTCTATAGATACGAAACTGAGAAAGTGAAATTGAGAAGATATTGACTGCAAAAAGTGGAAGGAGAATGTAGTTTACTCTGCTATGGTATGAGAGGAATTGTCACGGAGGTTGACATAGTCGATAGAGAGTCTATGATCTCCTAATGAGGTAGTCATTACTAGAACGGTCGCTCCGTTAGTAGTGTAACACCATTAGGAAATAATAGTAAGCACTAAGCAGGAAGCCTAGGGTTGATCAGGACAGGACGCTGTCAGTCATCTACGGCTTGGCAGAGTAAGCCGCCACAGGGCCCTAATTAGAAATGCTACTCCGTTATCTCTAGAAGAGATAACTAGGCTAGGTTTAGTGCTAGGAGGAGCTGATAAGTCTGAAACCTGATAGGTAACGGACCGGACCGTGTATCCAGTAGATTGGAACAAGGCCTCAGCCTCCGTAGAAAGCCACTGTCAGAAAGGGCACTTAGGATGGGATCCAGTAAGAGTATTTAACTTGAGCTGGATGGCCCGCCCCGACAGAAGAACCATTATCAGTGAAAGCTGTAACACTCCCGCTTAAAGTTATTTCTGTATAAGAATATATTCTAAGTTTTTTATTCACATAATCGGCCGTGACGAAGCACCCCCGTTATAGGAATTACGCAGGTGCTCACCTGTACTTAGATGATTAGCACGAGAACATAAAACACTGAATATAGAACACAGAAACAGAATACAGAATACAGTAAAAAATGGACAGCAAAGTGAACCAAACTCTTCAACGAAATAGCTATCTTAGCACACAGGCTCAAACTGGTGGTGCTCGTAGTGTTTGTGTGAACTGGTCTGCCTGAACCGGCCTGAATGGCCTGAATCGGCCTGCATGTTTCAGGCCATCAGAAGCTCCGCCGGGGCCACTCCAGGCGGTTTCAGGCCTGCCAAGCCAGGCCGCCGATCAGGTTGGGAACACTGGTCATATCTGTAAGAACTATTCACTTGTTGAAATCAGTGATTCTACTACTAGGTCAGAAAATGAGATGACTGTTGATAGCTCTGAGGAGGCCATTGTGGTTAGATGTTAAGTCAGTATACACTATAGGTTCCTTTTATTTTTCTTTATATTTTCTTTTTTTTTATATCATTACTCGCGTGCCGCCTGGAAGGCTATGGCGAGGTTTGGTTAGATACATGTAGAGAGGAAATAAGAACCTAAATGTATGAAATTGTAGAGGAAGTGAAAATAGAAATAAAGGTCCCGTCCCGTCCCGTCTTCAAACTCGGGTTCCCGTCTTTATTCCCGTCCTGCCCATGCTAGTAGTTCCACCAGTGTGTCCCTGTCTTCATCGGTCTTGGGGTGTTTCTTTAAGTCTTCCTCCCCACCAGGCCATTTCCGTTTCCAAACTTCGCATTCCGTCAGCACGTGTGTGGTGGTTTCCAGGCTTCGGCCACACCACCTGCATTCCGGGCTGTCGGCTTTACCGATCTGGTATTTCCAGTGGCGCAGTCCTTTGTTCCCCAGGATTCCGGCTAGGGTGGCGACTCTGGTCCCCAGGCGTTGTAATGGGCGGTAGTCCAGGCGTAGTCTGTTTCGTTCGCTGGCTCTTCGTGACCTTGCAAGCTGGCGCATGCCTGCCTCTGTAATCGTTTCGTCTTGGTATTGCTTTTCTTTATATTACATGTATACCAGTCTGGGGACTACTATAGCTTTAACGCTGAGCAATGTACTAAGCTTAGAGGAGCCTCTCCCATGAACGAGGAGAATTTTTTTTTTCTTCACTAATGCTGTGATTCGCGAGCCGACAGGTCAATTCGCGAGCAGACTGGGCCGCTCACAAGTCTCGCCTAATTCGCGAGAGGACCGGATTCGCGAGGGGACCGGAACAGCACTCTTGTAATACTAGACTTCGCACCCACGGTTCGCATTCGCTATTCAACATGTGAATACAAGCCTTGTGTGTATATTCCGCCAGCTCTCAATCTTCCGGTCACTCTGAGGATAGTAGACACTATCGCTCTGCGCTTACAGCAGGTATTTCTTTAGATAACTCTCCAGTGGTTGATGTTCCGGATTCGGCCGTAGCAACCTCTAGGATCTCACGAGTATGTCTCCACGGCTCTGTAATTAATGAACCTCTACTAATTTTAATAGCTACCAGCGTCATTTCTAAGGCTTCTGAACCTCGCTCACTTGTGGTTGTGTTGAAAATACCCCTCACATCGATAGTGCCGAGAAACCTCGGTCTGCATCCGCACCCATTACTAACACAGAGTTAGCCAGCAGCAACCCAAGCAGAAAAACGGCGAAGAAGCCAAAAAAAAAAGGAGTGTGGATATACTTACAGGAAATTAAGAAGCATGGGTATTTGCATTGGTGTAGAGTGGTATTCATGTAGGTAATTGTATGAAAAGTCAATGCCGATTTTCAGTGGTTAGTAAGCATTTCATGGCTAGTAAGCCAGCCATCTACAGAATTCTTCCTCGCAGCTATCGGAAGGCTTTTTGGCTCAACTGTTTTTCCCAAAGCCTCGAGGCCTCGTGCTAGAAGCTTTCGTGTCAAGTGTCTATTACTCGTTCCCAAGTGTGTTGAGGTTGCAGATTCCTTCCTTTTTCCACTGTTTCGGCTAGGATGTTGGGCCATGCACAGAAACTGCATCCGTAATGGCCTTTGCAGCTTGCTGAGCGCGCTTACTTTGCAACCAGTACCATTTACAGGATAGTCTGGGCTCTGCATACATTGAGGCGGATGGGAGGGTTCGAAGAAAACGAAAGATGATATTGGTAATGAGGATCTTTACATCGCGATCGACTATGCCATTGTTTTTTTCTGCGAAGATTATGTGGCGATATACCTATATGGTGATTCCCAATGGTGAGCGTGGGTGCAGGCATCCGGGCCCGGACCGGTTGGTAACTGGGCCAGTCCTCACTGCGCTAGGCTACTCATCAGTCGTGAGCGCCAGGCAAATTCTGGAGACCCCGAGTCAAAATAACTTGTGTTTAGCAACATGCGCATGCTGGATACATGCGCATCGGTTAGAATACATTACTTCTCAAACCACAGGAATAGTGCTATGAACGTCATCCTCGACACTACTCTTATCCATACTAGACTACGTGCTAGTGTTACCATTGCGATACACTCCTCTGCGACTCAATTTTCTGCTTTGCGTCCTTTCATTTTGGTCTTTTTTTTAATTTATCGCACCTCTGACTGTGGGATATGGTAAGAGTGTCCGGAGCTGGCTAATGATAAGAGACGCCAGCAAACAATAAACAGTGAGATTACATACTCAAAGCGTAGCGCCCCGTTCAGAATCTGCTTATTATTGTACCACCATCTTGTGTCTGCTGAAGGTCAGTACTCTCCTACAAGTCAGTAGCCGATCCTGTATGCAGGGTTATGTGAGCCCGTTCCCTAAACAAAAGGAGGTCGGGAGCCTTAGCCATTAACCGATAGGACTAGTTCATCGGCGTCTGCCGTAATGTAATATACAGGTAGGTCATTTGATTTGATTCACGTAATTCAACTACCCCAGTCACTAAGCCTAGGATTATATCACTCTAATATTCTGTACAGAATACGCCCTCGAGCCAAGTTCCTCCAGATCAGAATTATTGGTTGAAACTTGCCGAAAGGCTGTGCAAGTGCAGAACTCCCTCGAAGCCTGCAAAAGTTGAAAAGCCATTGAAGTCTACATTCCTAGTTAAAATAGATAAAGCCAACAAAGCCAACGGCATACGATCTCAATACGAGGCGAGGATATGAATGAAATACATGTGCAATGAGAGCTATAGCCAACTTCGTTTGTCTATTGGTTACAAGTAGTTATAGCAGTAATAATCATTGGTTTAAATGGTTTAGTTTTGTAATGTAGACTTGAGCTAATCTCTTGTTCAAAATATCAAGACTTATTTAGTTGACCCCAGAATCCTAGAATAATATATATGTAGAGCATGCGAACCGGTGGAAAGAAGTGACAACGTGCATTGCTCTCAATGAATCCAACAGGCCAGGCCAGGCCAGGCCAACAGAAGGCCTGGACTGACCTGGACCGTGAAATTCTGGGCCTGGCCTGGCCTGAACAATCAGGCCAAGCCGTGAGGGTCGCCTGGACCGGCCCAGGCGGCCTGAAACAATCAGGCCAACCAGGCCAACCAGGCCAGTCCAAGCCAACCAGGCAAGTCCAGAGTATTCAGGCCAGTCCAGACCGTTCAACCCAGCCCAGGTCATTCAGGCAGGTTAAAGCCAATTAAACAAATCCCTCCACAGCTATCTAGGTGAATCAAGGCCAGCGTTTACCAGATTGTTTGAGTATTTAAATGAGTAGAATCTTCCATATATCTAGAATTTTAAACAGCAGCGGTCTACGACTTCAGTCAAGTATGTATCGCGTACCTAAATCCATGCCATCGCCCATAGGGCGGCACGCGAGTAATGATTAAAAAAAAAAAAAAAAAAGTATGTATCACACTTTATATTCAAGTATATATACTAACAAATACTTTAGAAATGACGGACCTTCCAGACAATACAACAGACGAGACTCAATTCTTCGATGATGATACCTAATGGGCGACTGTCAATTACTGATAGTGGAAATATCTAGGATTATTAAAATCTAATTCACCTGGGTTGAATTCTAAAATCGCTTGAATTTACGTAAATGGCCTGGTTGGCTTGGACTGGTCCAGGCGGTTTCAGTCCAATGCAGATCCTTTTTTTTTTTTTATATCATTACTCGCGTGCCGCTCCAATGCAGATCACTGCCTGTCAGGCCAGACCAGGCGGCCTGGTCGGCCGGCCTGGCTTGTTGGATGCTCTGGACACGTTCTGCTTAAAGTCAATTTTGTAAAACTCTTCATTGCAGGAAAAGAGATTTGACGATCTACCACCACGACACGCATATACTCCATTTGAACTCTCTCTATTGCCATTCAGTTACAAGGAAGCATATCGCTCACTGGTAGTTGAAGACTACTCCTGCTACACAAGTGTTATAACGCAGAACCATGGTTCACAAACATCATTTTCTGCGCTGGTTAACAGTATGTTCTCTGTACTTCTAAACCTTATTAACTTACAGCGCAATGTAACTCACTGATTAGGTTCATTGCCGCCTAGAGAATCAACTGGGTTCTATAAGTGGGACAGTTCGCACTGCAAAATTGTTGTTCCTCATCTGGGTTGTGCATCGGGCTTCGACGGCCACTGCATTGCCAGTTGGGGCAGAGGAAGAGCCCTCAGTTGCAAAATACGAAGTTAACTTCCAAGACAATTTCTCAAGCTCTGAAGGTGTTAGAAATTCTACGTTTGTTGCAGATAATACTACGGAACCACTGCAATACGATTTTGGCGGAGTAGGATTTTTTAGCAAATGTGAAAGCACTTACAATCGCTATCTTGAAGAGTCCAGAGAATCTGCAAAATGGGCGGCAGGAGCAGCATCTACATTGATGGCTTTAATCCCAGCTCTTTTGGCTTTCGGACCTCTCAAGACCTGCAACATTGGCTTGCTCTCAGCGCTCGATGGCCCACTGGGATTTATCGCAGCCGGGTTTACGTTCGGACTTCCGGTCAACCAACTCTCACTTACCGATCATGCGATGGTCGTATTCCAACGAAAGGACCATCTGGAAGGTTCAGGGTCGCCTCCTGCTCACAGATATCAAATGTTTCGGGGAAACCAAGTTACACAGAGCAGCGAATCTGGCGCTCCTGCAGAAGAAACTCCTCCTACAAACACTGATGATACTGTTGAACAACCTGCCAACGCTACATTGGCCCCTATGGCGGCAGCGCGTCTTCCTTCATCGACTTATTCGCTTGCAGATAATATTATGGATGTGATTCAGTCACAATGGGAAGCACGGGGTCAACGGTCGCGTTTAGCTATGGCTCTCTTAACAGCAGGGATAATCTACATTCAACTCTTTCTCTTTCTCATCTGTATTCTTGTTTCGTTCAATGCCGACTATCATCTCCTGTTCTGGCTATGCCCTATTGCAAGTGCTCATGCGATATACTGGGTCCTGATAGGCTCTTTCGTCCTGATGGGATTTGCCCGGTGCTTCTATGAATTACGGCACTTTCAAAAGACTGCCTCAGTCATTTATGTGAACCCACTGTTAGTAACCGAGGTGAATATAAACTCAAACACCAAACTGAGACTTATTGGCACCCCGGGCGAAAGATATACAGCAAGATGGTTCTCGTGCCTAGCAAGCTTGCTACGAGCAAAGCATGATCCACCTCAAACCCAACGGGCAAAATGGAGATTGCGGGTAACGCAGGCTTGGTTTTTGTTCCTGCAAGTGATTCACTATTCCAGAAAGCCACCAGCCATCGTTGTCCTGATGTTACCTTCAGCCAGTGCAACATCATCGAGAAGTCGAATGTCTTTGTTCGTATCGGGGATTCTTACCATTTTCCAATGTTGCTGGTTGTTTTTCCTCTCGTTTCTATTCGGCACTATCATTGGTAATAGTGTGGCCACCACCCTGGTAGCCGTTTTTGTGTGTTCGATAGCCGTAGCCGCAGCTCGCCTTCTCTCCATTGTGGCCAGCGACGAGCTCCATCGCTTCTTTAACCTTGTTCTATTTTATTATGACTCCCCGGATGAAAGACAACAGCTGGAAATCATGTTGCGGCATATGCCCGGTACGTCTGTCCATCCAGAGGAGTCAACGGCCACTGAGCAATCAACACCACAGCGCACTGCAGTAACGCTACCGATGGGGCCACAGGAGCATGCGATTGGGTCTACCTCAAATATTGTTGATATCAATGAACTTACTCCAATGGACCTGAGTAAGATTTTAGCAGTCGCAAAGGGTGCAGCACTTGGGGGAATGTGTCTAATCTGTGTCCAATTAGCTCTACTGTCTTTTATGACCTGGAATTGGCAGAATGACGAACAGACCCTGCCTGAGCTGCGAGTGCAACGGTACAAATATAGCTCGCCGCAAGTTGGACAATCGTTTTTGGAGGTCTTTGAACTTTCACTGTATACTACGCCATCTGTGTTGTTGGCTGCGATTAGCTCAATGTTGCATGCAACGGGATATAGGACTCTCGTTGAGGTACCTTCAACACTGGCGGAGGCTGAAAGTTCGGAATCGGATTGATTAAGTGCGAGGGATTCCAATAACTCTTTTTTTTTTATACAAAAATATCACATAGCCCCACTTGCGACTGCTGGCCATAGCAGGGCGATCCCAATAACATTGCATGTATCAACTTTCTTTTTGTGATTCGTTCTGTATGTGCATACAGGAATTTTTTTTTTTTTTTTTTTAATATCATTAATCGCGTGCCGCCCCTATGGGCTATGGCGATGTTTAGTTACATATGACTGGATAAAATATGACTGGAAATGTGAAATAAGTAAAATGAAAGTGAAGGAAAAGTGAAAAGCTAATCCGTTGTCTAGTCCATCCCTGGCCACGTCAATAACCCGACCATATTGTCTCCTTCCCCTTCTCTTGTCTTGGGGGACGCCTTAAGGTCCGCTTCTCCTCCCGGCCATTTGTCTTTCCAGGGTTGGCATTCGTTGAAGATGTGGGTGGTGTTTTCTAGCGCTCTGCCACACCACCTACATTCCGGCGAGTCCACCTTTCCGATTTGGTGTTTCCATTGTCTCAGCCCCTTGTTTCCTAGGATGCCAGCCAGCGTGGTGACCAGCTTTCGGTTACCTAGCCGTTGGAGTGGCCTATATGTCAGTTGTAGTCTGTTCCTTTCCTCGGCCCTCTGGGCTTTGGCGTACTGGCGAATCCCGGCTTCGGTGACCGTCTCGTCCTGATATTGTAGGGCGATGCCGACTTTGGCAGCTCTGTCTGCCTCGCTGTTGCCCTGAATGCCTATATGTGGTGACCACGGAGATTCACCTCGGGGCACACCTGTATCTAAGTTATTTTCCTTGTTTTAGGTAGCTTTAGTTTATAAAACCCTCGCCATAGCATGCGAGTAATGAAATAAAAAATATATATATATATATATATATGTGGTGAATACAGGAATTAACAGTTGTTGCCTTTCTGAGTTGTATATATTTATATTTTATGCTTCAATCGCATGTCCACTGGCCAACATTATGAAAGGAATCGTGGCTACTCAATCATAGCAGAGGTCACTAATGTCTTTAACCCGACCCCGCTCACACCACCATTTTCACACCAAAATTGCACAATTTCGATGGTGTGTACTAGCACCTGCTACGTGTATTGGGAAGCAAGCTGGAGTGGAAGGCCTGAGAAGCTCGAGGGGTTTTTAATTTCTTTTATTTTTTTTTCTAATTTCACCAAACCCAGCTTACTACCGCTGCTCGCTATGGCTGGGTCAAGGTGGAGATTTAGGATCAGCAAAGCAGTTGGCCCAGAACATTAGCGGCGTGCAACAGGAGCAGAAATAACAGAATATATCTGGCCCAGATGCAAGGTAGGGAGAAGGTGGCTAGTAGGGCAAGTTGCAATCAGGATGCCACCAGCAGGGAAGGAGGACGAACCGGTTCCACTGGTGGAACTGATGAGGTGGATAGAAAGATGACGGCCTCCTGGTGAGCACACGTGAGGACAGCGAAGAGATAGGTTCTCATTTGGTTCCGTGAAGGTCTTATTTTGGTTTCGCCTATTTATTTTATTTTACTTTATTCTCTTCTATTTATTTGATGGCCTCTAGCGCAGTATGCGAGAAATGATATGAAAAAATATATATATATATATTTGAACGAAATGTAATAGAAGAGTAAATATTTATTATACTAAAATCTGAATTAAAGATTATAATTTGTATATATAACTTCTTCTTAAAATATAATTTTAAATTTTTTATTACTTTATTTATTAATATTATAAAGGT
The DNA here is from genome assembly GCA_015179045.1 of Kalaharituber pfeilii. Lineage (NCBI taxonomy): Eukaryota > Fungi > Ascomycota > Pezizomycetes > Pezizales > Pezizaceae > Kalaharituber > Kalaharituber pfeilii. The sequence continues at coordinate 163,242 of WHUZ01000109.1, read as the reverse complement.
AGAATTAACTTTTATTAAAATTTAATAATAGTAGATAATTATATAAAAATAAGAAAAAATTATTAGAAACTATATAAATGTTACGGGCGTGAGGGGCTAGGCTCCGGTGGGCGCTGGAAGGCACTGGATGTTACGGCTACGGAGGTGCGTATTCGGCAGGCCGGAGTCGCTACGGAGGCGTATATACTGCGGGCCGGAAAGGCTACGGAGGCGTATGTGCTGCGGGCCGAAGAGGCTACGGAGGCGTATATACTGCGGGCCGGGAAGGCTACAGAGGCGTATATGCTGCGGGCCGGAAAGGCTACGGAGGCGTATATGCTGCGGGCCGAGATGGCTACGGAGGCGTATGTGCTGCGGGCCGAAGAGGCTACGGAGGCGTATATGCTGCGGGCCGGAAAGGCTACAGAGGCGTATATACGGCGGGCCGGAAGGGCAGCTGTTTTGCGTGGAGCGCGCAGCGGAGCGGAGCGATTCACGGGCGTAATGAGGAAACGATAGGTTTCAGAAGTATAGAGAACTTAGAACACCGCTTGTGTCTTGATTCTTCAACTGTGCTATCGCCTGTGCTTAAATAGACTGAGCGCATCATACATGACTAGGCAAGCAAATAAAGAAACGGCAATTCAACAATGCCAATAATTATAACAAAGAAGCATGCAACGTAGTACAGATGCTAGATAATAACATGTACTAGGGCATGTGCGCATATTAGCTTCATAAACCGAGTGCCAGGCCTAAAGACCTTACAATCAACGGTGACACACACTTCCTTAGCACTACCCTATTCAAACACAAAGAATCCTCTGCCAAGCCTAACGGGTGATCAGTCCGGTCTAGCAGCACTGGCCTTACTAAGGATTCAGGGTAAGTGTTCCCTGCTCGGGTAAGTCTCACCTTAGCCGTAACAATAAATATTTATTTGTATTTTATATTTCAATACTAACTTAAATATATTACTAATTATATTTTTTATTATATTTATATATAAATATCTTTTATTAACTATAATAAAATATTTTAAATAATTATAAAATTATTTTGATTATTACTATATTTATAAAAAATATAATATATATAAAACTAAATATAATTTTTATAATTATTTATTATAATAACTTAAAAATTAAATAATAAATATTAATATCTAAATTAATTATTATAAGTTATAATTAAATATTAAATAAATTATTAGTAATTATTAATAATATAATAAAATATAATATATATATAAATATATTTTAATATTATTTATATTAAGTTTTAAAAATATATTATAAATTTTAATAAATATATATATATATCTTATATTATATTTAAATTTTATTATAATTTTTTACTTATATATTATTATATTTGTCACAGCCACCTACGCACGCATCAGTATCGTCCTTTTCCGCAGCCGACAAGTCAAACCGAGCCGACGTGCCAAGCCGGAAGTGAGACATTACTAATAGCCGACTCGGAAAGGCCTGACAAGCCGTCCCGGTCCGGTTGATTAGCCCTCTGACAGCTCATTGATATGCCTTCTAATATTGGCACTGCTATTGCCGCTCTTGTATTTCGGATTCTCTTTCTCATATTGTTATAGTCCTGTATTCCTTCTCTATGCCAATTCCCAAGCATATAAGGGCCCCAGGTCCGCCTCTGTAGATAGCTCTTCTTCTCCTTGTCCGTTGTCTTGTTAATCAATAGACCCGTCTGGTTTCTCCTACTCCTCCGCCGCTGCCCTTGCTATAGTCCGTGATCCCTAGCCGCCGAACCGCCGCCGCCGTAGTCCTCGACCCATAGCCGCCGAACCGCCGCCGATACCCAAGCTAACCGTACCCCTTGGCAAGACCTCCGCCCAAGCCCAGCCACCGACGTTACAATATTATATAATTATAAAAATAATATTTTTTTACTTATTATATTATTACTAATATTAATAATATTTAATAATAGTATAATTTTGTAAAATTATTTTTTAGTATTATAGATATTTTATAAAAAATTGTAATTATTTAAAAAAATAATTTAATTCTTTTATAAATATAATTTACTTATAAGAAAAATAGTATATTAACAATATTTATATTTATATTATCTTTATATTTTATAAAATATAATAGTTTTAATTTTAATTTAAGTTATATACTAGTTTATCTATTTATATAATAATAGTAATAGTATACTACTATTATACTATAATATAAATTAATAAAAACTTATAATTTATTAATTTTAATTAATAATATTAAAATTATTATTAGTTAATATTTATTTTACTTCTTTATTTTAATATAATAATACTTTTCAAGTTAGTAAATTACTAATTAAAATCTTGTTTATGAAAAAATATATAATATTTTAGACTAATAATATAAGTATAAACAAATTTTATATATTTAATTATTTATTATTATATAAATATTAATTAAATTATATAAAACTTAAATAATAAAATATATTAAGAAAAAAATTAGTAAAGATATTTAGTATCTTTATTACTTAGAAACTTATATATTAGAGATAAAGTAATACTTTTACTATTATATATAATATTTAATTTAATATAGTAAATAGTAGTAAATAAAATTATATAATTCCGAATGCCGCCCTGTCGGCTATGGGAAGAAATAGTTATCGGCGAAGAGGCCGTGGGGGGACAGAAGAGGGCCTAGTTTCAGCCCGAATTTTTTCTTATTTCTTATGTATTTAATCTCACCGTAGCCCCTAGGGCGTCATGCGAGTAATGATATTAAAAAAAATGAAACATGAGGAGAAATATGCATGATAGCATTCTTCGGACTTAGGCAACTGCACTCAGCCAGTGAACAAAGTACTGCCGGTAGGGAAATAAGAACCCAAATCATTGCATGTCCAGCGAGCAACAAGAGATATGTCAGCGAAATGGCGATGGACTACAGCTTCCTGATCGAATTGAATTGGTTCAGTGAATGACAGATTGTAGTTGTACTGAACAGGAAGATAAGGCACAGAATAGTTTCGTAGAGTAGCAATCTGTATGTTGTTGCTATTCGCTCAGAGATGAAAGGCAAAGTATCAAAACTATTTTTCACTAAAGGAAGGTAGAAAGTAGGTGCTGATTTTGCAGCCAACTCTGATTGCTCCGTGACGCTTGATAGCGAAGTCAATGGAAGTGCCAACTACTTGATATAATTCACTACCATTAAATTTCACCACACGGAGGCTTACTTCACTAGACGACGCATATTTCCACTGAAACAACCCACTCCAGGAGAGCATTTATCTCAACGAACCACAGTAGAGATTTGTTTAAGATTTTCAGAAGTGATGATAAATGAAGGATCATTCTTTATTTCTAACATTTTTACTTACTCCGAAAGTTAGTTCTGCCCGTTAATGATGATAGCTTTTGAGTGATATCTCGGCATGGATATCTATGGAATTGCGATGATAAAAGGTGCGGTACTCTAGAAAATAGAATGCATGCATTACTTCATCGTAGTTAAATAATTCATTCTGAGGAGCAAACGAAGCAGGTAAAGCACGTGAGGTGGACGAGGAGGGGCGAAGCGGATGAATTACCCTGAATCAGAAGATAACTCGAACGAATTGAATAAATGAATCGAATAAATAAATTTAGCGGTTGCATTGGGTATGAGTATCGAGTTTGCGAATCGGAGTCCTGCTGGCGGTCATCTATATACAAGAAAGCAGATTACAAGGTTGAAAAGAACAATTGTATCTCTTTATAAACAATTAGGATAATTCTTTCCATCTGGAATAGTTGCCGATTCAAGTAACACACAAGAAAAACATAATTTATGGGTTCCTTCTAATGTTAGCGTCCTTGTTTTCAATTTACTATTGTTAACAGTTGGAATTATCCAGGCAGAGAGATTTCCAAAATTGACAATGATTTGTTATTGCCATAAAGGCATCCAACATCCCAGAGGTTGATGACCTTCAGGTCATGAACCGAAAGAAGAACCTCCGGGATATACTGTGGTATGGAAGCGTCTAAAGCATTCTAACTATTACTTGCGCATTTTAGCATATCCTAGAAGCTTCTGTATTGACTTCCAGGCGTGTTTAAACTCCTAATTAATGACTTCCATTTCTTTATGAATCACAAATCATGTAATTCTCAGTTTACGCAACTGGAAAAAAGTTCCTCGCCATAGCCAACAGGGCGGCATGCGAGTGCCCAGGAGCGAACTCAGGTTGCTGAGGAGCGGATGGGTTGATTACAAGCTGCACAGGGCCTTTCGTCCCAATTAGGAAAAACAATTAGGAAAAAATGCCAAGAAATGTACAGAAATGGCTGCTAAAACGGCTACGGAAATAGAAATGGCTACCAAAATGGCTACCGGAGTGGATGCTGGAATGGCTCCCAGAAGGGCTACCGAAATGGATGATGAAATGGCTACGGAAATGGCTCCCGACGTGGCCATTGAATTTGCAGCGGAAATGGGTACCGAACTGGCCGCTGGAATGGCTTCTGAAATGGCTACCGAAATGGCTGCTGAGCTCATCTCTTGCCATCGGGCCGTGCCCGTTCTACCTGTCAAATTCAGCTCATTGCACCTCATCTCACACAGCCGGTCGGGGCTGTCATACGTGCCAAATTCAGCTTATTCTACCTCATCTCGTGGGCCAGCTATACCTGTCAACTTCACCTCATCTCACACTGTCGGGCCGTACCTGCTATACCTGTCAAATTCACCTCATCCACCTCATCTCACGCCAATGAATCCAACAGGCCAGGCCGGTTCAGGCCATTCAGGCCGGTTCAGGCCAATTAAACGAATAACTCCACAGCTATCCAGGTGAATTGAGGCCAGTATTTACCAGATTGTTGAGTATTTAAATGAGTAGAATCTCCCGTATGTCTAGAATTTTAAACAGCAGCGGTCTACGACTTTGTCAAGTATGTATCACACTTTGTATTCAAGTATATATACTAAGAAATATTTTAGAAATGATGGACCTTCCAGATAATACAACAGACTGGACTCAATTCTTCGGTGATGATACCTGATGCGCAACTGTCAATTACTGATAGTGGAAATATCCAGGACTATTAAAATCTAATTCACCTGGGTTAAATTCCAAAATCGCTTGAATTTACGTAAATGGCCTGGTCGGCCTGGACTGGCCTGAATGGCCTGGACCGGCCTGATTGGCCTGGGCCGGTCCAGGCGGCCCTCACGGCCTGGCCTGGCCTGTTGGATTCATTGTCTCACGCCGGCAGGTCGGGGCTGCCATATCTATCAAATTCAGCTGTTCTGCATCGTCTCGTGCAGTCAGGTCTGGCCTGCAATTTATGTGAAATTCACCTCATTCTGGCTCATCTCATGCCATCGAATAGGGCCTGCAAACCTGTCGAGTTGGGCTCATTCTGCCTGCTCTCGTGCCGTCGCATAGGGCCTGCCATACCTGTCAAATTCAGGTTATTGTGCCTGATCTCGCGCCATCGGATCGGGCCGGCCATGTGTCAAATTCAGCTCATCCTGCATCATCCCGTGCCATCGGATCGGGCTAGCCTTATATGTCAAATTCACTTCATCTCACGCCGGCAGGCTGGACCTGCCATACCTGTCAAATTGAGTTCATTGTGGCTCATCTCACACCGTCGGGCCGGACCCTGCCATGCCTATCAAATTGACCTCATCTCACACCGTTAGGCCTGCTCTCGTGCTGTTGGATAGGGCTTGCCAAACCTGTCAGAGTCAGCTATTTGTACTGTTAGGTTGTGCCTGATCTCGTACCAAGATCAGACAAGCTACATGCGTCAAATTCAGCTCATTCTGCATCTCGTGCAGTCAGGTCAGGCCTGCAATTCGTGTGAAATTCACCTTATCTCACGTCGTTCAATAGGGCCTGCCAAACCTATCAACTTCAGCTCATTGTGCCTAATCTCGCACCGTCAGGTCAGGCCAGCTATATGTGTCAAATTCAGCTCATGCTGCATCATTCCGTACTATCGGATCAGGCCGGAGTGTCAAATTCACCTCATCTCACCCTAGCAGCCTGGCCCCTGCCATACCTATTAAGTTCTGCTTATTCTATAGCATCAGGTCAGGCCTGCAATACCTATCTAATTCTGCTAATTCTGTCTCATCTCATGCCTTCAGGTCGGGCTTGCTATACTGTCAAATTCAGCTCCTTCTACCTCACCCCGCGGCGGTAGATAGGGCCTGCTATACCTGTCAAATTAAGCTCATTCTTCCTCACCTGATGCTGTGGGGCCAGACCTGTCATATCTATCAAATTCAACTCATTCTGCCTCATTTCATGCCATGGGACCGGCCTGCCATGGCGAACAGCTGCAAGCGGGGTAATGTGAAATAAAAAAAAAAAAAAAAAAAAAAAATGCCATGGGACCAGACCTGTCATGTCTATCAAATTCAGCCAGAACAGCACTTTCGCTCTGTAGCTAGGCCCAAGCTATATCAAATGTGACTGGGTTCAATCCGGCGCGAGGCGTAACCAGCAGTACCTACGACGAGTGGCCGCGATTCCTATAATGATATTAAGAAAAAAAAAAAAACTGGAAAGGGTTACCCTGAACCCAGCGGTTATATATCTCCCCAGCGAAAGCCCAGAACCCCATTTCTAAGTCAGGCAGTTGTCCGATGGCAGAAAGTGAATAGAGTTCAAAGGGTCTTTGTTACGGTTTCTACGATGATGTAGTGAATAGAGGGTGTAACTTATGACAACGCTTGGTGCTTGACCTTCGGGACGGCGGCTCTTGCTGGCCCTTCTTATAGCCAAACCTGCGTGTGATTGCTATCTATGCTACCTTAACCGACCTCCAGCAGCTTCAGCAGTTCATGTAACTCCGTCAATAGTTATTCGCATAGCTCCGGCCCTGATTGTTTCTCCGAGATGTGGCTGTTCCTCCGGAATCTCCGGTCCGTGCCCGAGGCACGCTCTGACCATGCCGGCATTCCTTGTGATACACATCCGTGCCCAACCCATGTTTCATTGCCAGACTGTAGCTATCAGTTGATCAGGCCGAATCGTCACTAGCAGCTTTACAGGTCAATGTTGGTGGATATCCCCTTCGCGTGTAGACCCTGACAGTCTTCAGATAGCTATAGTGGACACTATAATTACGTGAATTCTATTCAATATAAATTCATCAGTTAAACTCTTTTACCTCCACTAGTGCATATTATTGTTTAGCAAACTTCTGCTGCAACATTACACCAACCTAGTCTCGTAACCAGACGCTGACTAACATCAACCCAGGATGCCCTACCGGCATTCACCAATCTACACTTTTCCTACCCTACAGTCATCAAAATATATTGGCACTTAAACGTAGGCACTCAAGACTATCTAACCAGCTTGTGGCAATATGGTAGGTTTGCTGTTCACAAATGCATAGATTATCCAGCATTCACTTAGTAGAGTTTTGCCTTGCGATAGCGAATAATCGGTAAGCGGGGTACGGTTACGCGACCCAAAAAGAATATTCCACAATCCCTCGCTGCATGCAGTGACCACACAACGCATCTGTCAACGACATACGACATACGGCTCCCGGAAATTAAAACTTTGAACATATCCACCTGAAGTGAATGAGATGAAAAGATAGACATACTCAGCAGGGAGGCCAATACGGTGCTGGTAGGTACAAGAGATGTAGCTGTAGGGGTAGTAAATTTGAAATCAGCAATCAGAACATGATTCTCTGAGTGAAAAGAGTGAATGGATGGAGGAGGAGCGTACAAATCGAACAACAATTTCGTCTTACGCCTAGTACTTCTCAACATTGATTATGAGCTCCCGCAAGTGCGCAACTTTGATTTTAACATACGCACTTCCCTGACAGGCGAACTTTACAGACATGTGCATCACCTCACCCCTTCCTGCCCTGCCTTGGCGAACAGCTGCACGCGGGGTCACGTGATAAAAAAAAAAAAAAAACCTCAACCCTTCCCTCTATGCCTCGAACGTATTCAGCGACTCAAAAGGCAGTCGAAGTATAATGCATGGAAGGATGAGTATCAACTGGTACTTTGACTCTCTGGACATCTAGGATGTCTGTAATGGCTGAATCCTCGAAAGACAAAGAGAAAGCAGGATCGCTGTGGACTGATAAGCCCGCAAAGGAACCTGGTGCATGGGTTCCCTTGGAAGTGAAAATCAACAGGAGAAGAGACATTTGTTGTAGCTAAAACAACGGTTTTCATCTCCATCGGGGACGGAGCGGGGAAGAGAAAAGGGATTGTATGCGGACATCCGCACAAGCCCAGCAGCAACGATTGGGATGGGTCTTGATACTATCTAAACCATTTTTGGGGGGACATCGAGGGGAGGGAATACGAGTGAAGTATTATAAAACAATTTAATGAGCAAGACAAAGAAAAGAACAGGACAGGAAACAAACAAACAAACAAAAGCACCAAAAATAAAAATAAAATAAAAATAAAAGAGGAAAAAACTCAAAATCAACGCAATACAATACAAACGAAAGTATGGGCAAACGCAGCAAATCGAAAGGAAAAAAATTTGGGCGGAATTGCCTTCCATCAACACATAATGCTTAGTCAAAAGAAAACGGTAATTCGAAAAATTTTGCATTCTTGCAGTACCAAAACCAGGCCGGATAGAAGGACGAGCAACCACATCTACACCTCCATGACTGGAGACACTTCATGTAACAAATGTATAGATATTTGACTTCTCCACTGAATCCACGAAAGGAAATCGTCACACACGAAAATATATGAGGGGTAAGCGATCGGCAGAGAGACCAGGATTGAACAGCTTTCCCCAAATTCATGGATCAAAGTGCACCGGAGCCAACATCATAATCCCGATCTGAGATGGGCAACCCAGCTGCGCATATCCATGATGGAATAAGCCCCGGGGGCGCGCCATGTGCTGAGCTGAATTTGTGAATGCCACTTTATGGGGGCGACTCGTTCTGACTGCGATCTTGCACGTACCGCTCTCATCCCTCTTGGTCTGCGATAAAACCCTATCTTTTAGCAGAATGCACACACCTCAAGCTTCAAACTCCTTCATATGGGGTTGAACCCCACATGTACGATACCCCTAAGGGACTATTACAATTAGTGTCCGAAAAAAAAAAAAAAAAACGGAATATAAACTCAAGTGCTGTTAATTCTGCTACTCGTGTATTTCCATAGGCGCGTTTTGGATCAGCTCATGGTTCATACCCCCACGCAAGCTTCTATGTCCTGCAGGACAAGTCTGTGACCAGTCACCTCTCTCTGCACAATCGTTTAGTATTGCTAGTTGTTATAGCTAGTTCAAAAGACCTCGCTGATTCAGGGTAACGCTGGTGCCACATTCGTTCAAATCCAAATCACAGATATAGAGCCGCGATTCCCTTTTATCGCGCGCGCTGCTTCTAGAAGGACTTCAACTCAACTGTCGCACTGATCTTCCAATCCAATAAACTCATATCTCACACCACTGCTTTGACTATCTAGGTTGTGACTTTGAAGGACTTTGTACAGGTTACCTGCAAGTGGGTCTCCCCTCTACGCTAACAAACGGATAGCGATTTACCCTTAAAGCTTGTAAGCAAGCAGATCCAAAACGTTCGATAAGTACCGGATAAACAAAGCGTCGTGATTCGACATCAGATCTAAGTACCAACTGTAGTCCACATGTGATCGCACTCACACTGTGCTGTACTTGACATGTCCTAACAATATTGTTCGGGTAACATGCGCCGCGATGGTATAGTACTAGTAGGAAGCGGACACGGGGCTTAGTAAATAGCTGCAGTGTAGCCAGCGTCTGGTTACGAGACTACTGCAAAGCCACTCTATAACTCCCTGCACGTGAGGATCATTCCCCAAGCCTCAAGCAGAGGAAGGTACTCGAAATGGAGTAGCATCACCAGCCTCCGGACTCTCAACTTGGGCTCGGAGAGTAGGAAGGGATTTCAGAGCTTACAGTATTACCCGTCAACAATTGAAAGCCATATGCCCGCGACCGTATTACAATAATGATGCCAATGCTGCATAGACCTCAGTCAGTTGAAACACATATAGCGGGGTAATTAGTGTGAGAATACAAAGAGCGACATCAGTCATTTCTTCAATGCTGCAACAACTTCTCTACCGTGGCGTTGCATGCTATCCCTGAACATCAGTTCTAAATAATCTTGCGATGCCAGTACTGTACGTTTTTGCTACTTAGGACTCAAGCGTCAATGCATGTGAACGTATTGCGCCATACTTCCAGGAGTACTTGCATGATGTACTGCAGTAATGCGGGCTTATGTAGTTGCTGTCTGCGGCACAGAGTTCTGCTATTATTTTCGATGTCAGCTGCCACAGAGGTCCACCATGCCCACCCGCAGTTTTCCGCAAATGATATTCCATCTTTCCCCCTTGAGCAGGATCCGCACAACTGCTGCTCTGACATCGTGTACGCATCCTCATCCACACACCTCCCCACTTCGCGGTCAGTGATGCCATGTTGAGTTTATTCACCTATGGGATACCTCCCCTGAAGCATGACCGAACGGGAGAAAACTTGTCTTCACTTTTAATCAGCTTTAGGAAAGTTGAGTGAATTTTTTTTTTTTTCGTATACAACTCTGTTGGCCGCTTAACATCTACGGTTGACGGCATTGCCAAGAGAGGGGTAAATTTTACTCTAGAACCTGCACAAATGTGGCGCGGGATGAAGGTGAAGACAGAGAAGCATTGTGCAGATGCGGCTGGCAGTATTGGATGCACTTGGTAATTTGAATGCCGCGCTTCAGAAAGAATGTTTATGCAGAGAATTGTTGGTTGACAATCGGATTGGGATTATGTGTACAGACCTGGAGTTTGGTACTATATGGGCGCACGAATTTATTTTTTCTTGAATTGATTTTCGGTTTCAACAACAGCTTTGTGGTTAGTTCGTGTTATGCTGCAACACTTCAGAGTACTGTCACTGAGGGATTCAGTTGCTGTTGACATGGCATAGCTGTCCAGGTCTTGATACTGTAGAACGCAGCATTTTCTTGGGCCTTTTTTTTTTTTTTTTTTTTTTTTTTTGTAATTAGATCAGTACATGTATGCGGTTGCTACGAAGCGGCTACCTACAGTATCAAGACAAACCAATAGAATACAATGAAAAGTCCGCCCATCTCCCTCCTAGAGTCACCTCCACAAATTCCTTGAGCCTGTCTCTCCTTCGCCGCCGACCCCATCTTTGCTTTTTTTTTTTTACGTAATCCCGCGAACAAGCTACCAGCCTGTGGCAGGGACCCGTATACCCGGGTCAGGTTGAGAGACTCTCGATCTACTGACCTCTAGGCCACCTCTTCACTCCTTCCACGCCGGGGCCTTTGATCCCCCAATCCCTAAGATCCCTCCATTCACTGTGCCACTGTTAGCGTCTTCATCGAGACTTTTTTTTTTTTTTTTTTTTTATCACATGACCCCGCATGCAGCTGTTCGCCATGGCAGGCGGCTTGATCGAGACGATCAATCCCAGTGCTCCACAGAAGCAATATAATAGCAAGAAAATATACTGTGAATCATAAGTAGCTGTGTTTCAGCTGTACGTTTGCTTGTGCCAGCGGCGTAGTTCACGGCTGACGAGAAAGGCGAGTGGAGAATACCCAACAACCAGTTCAAGTCAAATTTGCAAAGTCAAACTGGGCACCCTGGTCAGCATATTCACTCCCCGATTAGGCACTTTTTCATACCTCATCACACATCCTATCCTTTTCTAACACTGGCAAAGAACTATTTAAGGCGGCGTCGGGTGAGATGTCAGCGCCACGGGATGCATCTACGCCTCAGAGAACCCTCCTATAACATAAAAGAATCGTGGCGCCGACAGTGGCAATACGGCGTGGCCAACAGTTAGCTGCAGCTAGTCGTCATTGAAGTATGTTTATTGCGTGGGCTATGGAAGCTTACTTAGGGAATTGGCTTTCATGCTTTCTGTCGTGCGGCACATTGTTGATCACTACGGTGCAAGCTAGTATGGGGTCTTTACCAACCCCTCAAGTACGTCTTCCTCACCAAGAGGAGTGTTTGCAATTACTGTTTCGGCTCAGAATTTGCGTATGATAAACCAAATAGCAGTACAGTCATACAAAATAAGAATAAAATATAACCTATATAGCTATATTCGTAATATTTCGGCTTAATCATGTACAATTCTTGCATCAACTCTGTATTTGGAGGGATTCCAGTGAATTCTTCCTTCCTCCACCAAGTGTCTGTGCTCTGGCCCTGTCAATAGGTGTGGAGGAGATAGCCAGGAGACTACCAGGTGGTGAAGAGTTTGCTGAAGGGGGAGGAAGAAGGAACGAGATAAACTGGTGGAACTGCTAGATTGGCACAACATTTCTTTCCGGGTTGATGCCGGTTTGATTTATGATTCTGATTATTTATATCAACCTTTTCTGTGTTCTCGTTGTAGTCCATAGCGCAATATAAAAGGTAAGGATAAAAAGATATAAAAAAATACATTCTCAATTACTGCTTTCGAGCCTCAATGTGTTATAAGACTAAATTCATTCTCAGAATCAGTATTTGGTTCAAAAGGGTGCTGAAACTAGCTAAAAAGACACTTTCGGTGGCCTCCCTCCGCAACTGCTCTACTGGTTCATGCATATGGCATGCAACCCCTCCTCGCAGCTAGCAGTAGGGAGCACAGTCGCCAATTGATACCACTGCTCCATCATACCCATTCATTGCAATTAGCATTTGCAGCATAGTAAACCGAGCTCTGTGTATACTAGAATTCTCACTATATGCAGTAACCACAGAAGCTATAGTGAGCCCCCTCGATATTGATCTAAACCCCGTGATGTGGGAGCCTAACCAAAATAAGGTGGAAAAAGCACGACACTTTTAAACAAATATTTGTGTTGGATGAACAAAATATTTGTTGCAATTAACCACACCAAGCCTACCAGAAATTCAGGTTAAGTGTGAACCTGACTTTCACCTACGGTACAAATCAGAGCTTGTACTATCGTGGGAGCTTTATGTATGCCGGACAAACTCCTCACCTCTACGGCCCCTGTATAATTCCGGTCCTGGTACTGGAACATGTGCTTTAAGGAAATCAAAGTATAGTAACCATGATTGTAGAACAAGTTTGAAAGATGCATATTCAGATATAAGGATGTGAATGTAGGCAAGGATGAGTTTCAGAATCGGGATGTACTGTACAACATCGTTCACCACAACTGCAACACAAGCGAGTTGGATGCATAATTACATCATCTGAACTGGATACTCTTATCTCTAATCATTATTCGTGCGTCGCCCCCAGGCTATGACGAGAAACCTGAGCTATATTACAGGTGCAAATACAATTAGGGTCATATAAGTGTATCCCCTGCGTCTCTCATAATTACAAAATTACAGTGTATCGATCGCGAGCGGCCAGGGTTGCATAATCAGTATCACATGGGTGGATGAAACCGGGCTTAGTGAAACCTCGCCTAATTCCATACAGTTGATTTACCAAAACTACTATCATTGTACTGTATCCAGAACTTCATATTAACTGCATATATATCTGAAATGCTCCAGCCAAAGGAGTCGCAAATTCGGTCGGTGGTATCGAATTATGCGATGTTTCACTCGCCTAACCGGATGAAAACTAGTCTGCGTTGGTGTAACGCTATGCCCTTTCTCGAACCGCCGCATGCATAGTGGAGCTAAGTTGGAAGAGGAAAGAAAATGGGGGCGGTATACATTGATACAAAACAATTGTCACGAGACGAACAGAGCAATTCCTTGCGCAAGCGTTCAATATTTGCAATTCAATTTATAGACCCAATTCCTTGGATTCCCAAATAATCCTGGGAGATTTATATCTATTCCAGACCGCCGCAAGCCTGGAGAGCATAAAGATGTGACAACAATAAGAGAAAATAGATACACTCATTATAGTATCGTCCGGAGCAATATTGGCGGCGTGTGACTTTTTCGCCTCTGGAATTCTGTGCCCCCTTTTGCGTCTGTGCCTCCTCCGGAAACGGAATGTGCGTCTTCAAATACCCTGCATAAAGACTTTACCTAGTTCCACCTTTTTTGGCTGCTCCACATGTATTTCCGGAGCTTTTCGGATTGTGTTGGATTGTGTTAGTTTTTCGAGTTGCACGAATTGACATATTGAAGCTGCAAAAAGTGGAAATGAACGCATTACCCCCCGCCACTTCACTTTTTCCGGTTAGAAAAATAAGAATATGTAATAGAAAACCCATTCCGCTTCCCTCTCCGCTTTACTTCCGTTTGTGAAAGATAAGGACATTAACTTTTTATTACTTCATAATGTCTCATTTTTTTAAAGACGGGTCAAGTAAAAGGTATGGTGCAAACATTTGTACCATTGTTGGGATTTTCGTTATGTGTTGTGCCAATACCTGTCAGCGTTTGAATACGAGACTCACGGTCGTAGCGCATGCCACTTCTAATACTACCGTCTCCCGTCCCGCGTCTCACCTCCACAAACACCCGACCCTCCCAATATCCAACAGCTCGATGCCCACATATAGACCAATCCTCAGGATTATTTTGAGAATTACACACTTGGCTATACAACATACAGATATCCATACCTACGCCCTGCCCTCAAATAAAAAATGCTGAAATTGCTAGAAATGAATGGAGTTGGCGATTTCGTGGATTTTCAACTGGCTTGGTTTGCCCTGCCATGGCGAACAACCGCATGCGGGGGTCACGTGACAAAAAAATGGCTTGGTTCAAAGTGCCTTGTATAGAGCCAGGTAGATAAGTAGGTATACTCCCCGTATATAGGTATGGAGGTAGGTTGATTGCTATGTGATAGTACTTTCTATAAACGCCTTACAAATATAGATGTATGGTACTTAATATTTATAAATATAATAAGGACATGCTGGATAAGAAAAGAAGTTTACCTTCAGCTAGGTATTTGATGCACCGTGTACTGTACGTTTACGTGCGCTGTGTCGCGGGGGTATATATGTCACTCCTTGTCGCCGACAAGTTTCGTTGATGTGGTATACATTTGTAGACATACTGGATAGTGTCAGACATGAAAAATTGCGTGTACTTTTTGGTCAAAAATCTAAATTCCTTAGGGAAACCCGGTTGTATTACCTTCCGATATGCCTGACGTGTATATACGTGGCATGAGGATACTTGTACTGCAGTCATATGCGTCATAGCACTTGAACTGACAATCGTAGCCAATTGAGCCTCAAATGTGGCCTGCCAGAGCATCCATAAGGACAAAATCAAGCCGTGTTGCCCCTGTCATCAGTCTGCCACACGCAGGCCAGTCCTACAGAGGGGTGAAACCACATGATGCCAAGATAGCTGATACTTGGTTCATTCTCTGCAACTGAGGATTATTCTTAGAGGTGGATTGGGTGCCAGCTGATACGAGATAGAATAATTAAACCGTAACTACACTTCCTGCAACCTAGACAAAATGGCAGCGGAGGTCAACATGACAAACATCTCTCGGACAATAGTTATCAACAGCCGGGACCTCAGCGCCGACCCAACCGCCTGTTTTGCTAACCTCTTCATCCTACTAGTGGCACCCCGGCACTTTGGCAAGATACTATTATTCCGACGCATCCGAAAATCGTTATCAGGATACCGGTCGACAATCCCTCGAAGAGTCGCCTTTTGCGAGCGATTCTCTACTCACGCTACCAATTTGGAGTTTGAAGATACGACACGCGCACCTGTCACCCACCGACGGGGGCGCCCCATTGCATCTTATCCCGGATGCTTTTTCCACCTCTCATGCCCTCCATACTTGCGATGATGTGCTCTGCGATTTTTAAGAGCGCGGAAAGGCTGTAGGACTTCAAGCCAGGAAGCGGGTTGCGTAGCGGTTTGGAACGGATAGAGGGGGTGTGGGCGGTGACGCTTTGCAACGTGCTGTTCTTGTTGTGGGAGAGATAATTGAAAGAAGGCAAAGGTGAAGAAGCAGCTTGTGTCGGTGACAAATGCATGTAAATACAATTGCAAAAAGGAAAAAATCGACCGAAAAGCTCATCTTGTTATACTCTCATCCGTATGCGAACCATATCTGCTCGTGGCCCATTATTAGCCGGCGCTATTTTATTAGGAGAATGCACCCCGGATTTCTAGTAAAACCGGAAGTCAACCCATGAACCAGTCAGGTTATGAAGGTAACGCAGGGTTCTTGTGTGGATGGGTGCTTCATGGCTCGCTTGTAGCTTGCGCCATAGCGCAAGGTCCTGGGACGAGAACTGCAAGGGGTCATTAATGCTGTGCCCAGGCATAAAGAAAATATTAATTGTAAATAGCAGCGACATCAAGTATGTCCAAAACTTAATTTTTAATTCTTGCGTTCCACCGTATATTGTAGGTTGTGCTAAGGATACATGTTTTGTAGGCATCTGTCGTCACATAGAACAAGAAAGGTCAGTAAATTACTCTAGTATTGGAAATGTGTGAATATGTTCACACCGAGCCTAGAATCAGAAAGTGCGAAAATTTCTCACCCTCAGCCCTCCCCAAAAAGGGACAGTCAGACTGGGGAGAATTTCAATTTCGCTATGTCGGACATAGATAATTTTTCGGTAATTCCAGTGTGAATATCGCTATTGTATAGATACATCACGAAGGATTTGTCTAAGCCTAATGTGCAAGCCTTCAATTCCTCTAGTATGTACTAGTACTTAGCCCATCTAAACTACTTACGCACTTCCCAGGATTGGATTGCCTCCTTCCTCCCACCTCCCTCGATCTCTCCTACATGGAGGTTCAACAAAATGTCCTTCCATATTTTGAAAGCATTCATATTATCATTTTGTCTCTGCAACTCATCCCTAATTAGATGTGGTTATATGCAAATCGACATCTAACATCCATTATATGACCTCACATTTCATCATGAATCCTCCCTTTCTATCCTGCTAGCTCCATATTGCAACAATTCCCTCCGCCGCAATCCTGTCGTGTATTTTGGTCCCAAAAGCGCTGCCTCTCTTGATCTAATACTCACTGATGGCGTCAACAGCTCTAGTTGTTCCTCTCCTCCGAAAGCGGTTTTTGCGCAATCACGTTCCGGCTATTGAACAACCTTCATTAGCATCTTAAGCCTTAAGCTCCCCATCCTCCTATCCTCCCCCCTTCCGCCCCATCACTTCACCGAGCGAAAGAACATTTTAACTTACTGATATTGATACAAATGTACCTCTCTACTCCTCTGATCCCTCTTCACCCCGTTCACCAACTCTCAAATTTGCTCTCTCTACTTCTTATTTGGGGCTCTCGACATTGTGGCCAACGCGCACGCCTCCAGTCCCAGTGTCCATCAGCATCAAAATCCACTTTCCCAATTCCTTCATCTTCGGATCCTTCGGCCACTGCGAGTTCGGCATCTTCCTTTTCACCTCTTTCACGTTGATTAATCTCGCTTCCTCCGCCCAAGACTTGAGGCTCTCTGCCACCGTGACACAATTGCCGACTTCTTGCAGTGAGGTGGCAACCGTGGTTACATACTTGTATGATGCCGTCTCTTCAGTGTAAGCTCCGTCGCCGCAGCACGGGAAAATGTCGTGTTCCACGAATTCCACCCAGCCGCCAGGTTTGAGGTGTTTGTAGATGGTGCGGATAGCGTGGCCAATTGATGATCGACATAGTGAGGTTCCTGGAGTGGATAAAGTCGAAGTGGTCCTGGGGGTTATGTTGATTGAACTATCACCGTACAGGTACCAGCAGTTCGGAGATTTGCCTACGAAAGAGCAAGGCAAAGCAGGCACTGACAGCGAGGATCGGAGATCGGTAGAAGTTACCTTCGGATATGTCCATGTTTGCTCTGTGTCATCAATCTCAAAGCGACATTTTGGTGGTGCCCTATCCGTCCACATTGGGTAAGTAGATCCCTATCGGATATAGTTGTCCTTGTCTGACGATAACAATTTGGGACTCAAGTCTATCCCAACAATTTCCGCAGACGGATAGGTACTAAGCGAGGTATTAGTGATGACACTAAAGAAAACAAATATGAGTATTTACTCCGCATTATCAATCGCCCAAATTCCGGTGCCTGTTCCGACATCCAAAATCCGTGGTGGCTTTTCGAACGGTGCTATATGTAGCTCATCATTTAGCATCGAGGTAGATATGGTGCATAATATCCAATCTGTTCACATTTCCGGAATGCTCATGTTCCCGTTGTTTTGTCCATCAGTATAAAAGAGGATCTCACCGATCTTGCTCTGCCTAAACACGCATTTATTATTGGAAGTCTCTGGATTGCGTAAACGAAAAATAACACATTTTGTCATTCGGTAGGAAATATTGCCCCTGTTTGTAAGCATGGTATCCCCGCCCTAGATATATCATATTCAGCGACCATGCACCCGCAAGACAAAGCTCACTGCAGAGCTCACCATTTTCTTATTGGTAGTGATAAAATTGTAGACGTCAATGAGGAGGGATCTGCAATGACGTGCTGAAGAACACCGAGAAGGATCGCTTACATCACCGGCCTCGATATATCCAGTTGACTCCGCGGGTAGCTACGTGGACGGCGCTGGGTCGGATGCGCCACGATATTTGTGGGGACGCCTCTGTGTCGGGAGGTGTCACGGGTATTTGCGCGGACGCCTCTGCGTCGGGGATTGTCATTTTACTGAATTGAATAATTCAAATTCGCTTTAGAGGAGTAATAATCTGTAAGTGAAGTTTTGGGATGAATTGTCGTCTAGTTGAGAATTAAAGTCAAGTCGAGCCCGTTAGCTGCGGAATAAAATACCCAATCCTCCCTCGCGATTCTGCAAGCTTGCATCACCCCTGAAAGGTTTCACACGTCGTTTCTAGCCACTAGATAAGGCGGACCGTGCCGTGACCCATTCTGCGGGGGTAATGTCTCAGGCAGGACATTTATGACCAGGTTCAGCTTAGTGCGATCAAGGTATTCGAACTAAAAGCACCTGCAAGGGCAGGGCGGTGACTTCATGTATAAGAGGAGATTTGGGTGGTGCCGATTCAACGAGAATCGATGGTATTGATTGTGGTCTCGTTTACCCCTGCACTTCCGCATCCGCGAGTATATGTGGAGCTGCTGTCCATCGCTTGATTGGTCAGGCGGATAATTTAGAGCGCTGGAGTAAGAAATGGAACGGTGCAAGCGTGCAAATAGTACTCTATTGAAAGCACTTGCATGGAGAGTGACAAGGTCAACAATATCGACAGGTCGTTGGGGTGGGGATTCAAAATTGATATTTCACACGACCCAATACAGGGTCGCAACCTGATGGCCGAAGGCGGTGATGTTAATATCAGGCTGATCTTCGTGTTTTGCAGGCAGAATTACTGTGTGCCACTTTTCCACTTCAATTACCGATGTGCATGATCGAATAAGCATTCGCAATCGGAGATGCCAAGGGCCCATATTCACCGGAAATAGAGTGGACTACTCTGGCTTGGCTCTCAATGCAGTTGCAGGCGACATCTGAGCAGAAACCATGGATCAATGATCAGCAGTGGGGAAATCGTTTAGTTCAGCTAGGCGATTACCCACCTTTATAACCTGACCGCCTATGAGGAACAAGGTAAGAGTCCTTGACTGTATCACACGAGAATGGAATAATCTCTACAGCAACCATAAAAAAACGTTTTCTCCAATTCACAGGCAAATTAGGGCCAACAGTCATCGACAATATCTCGATGCTTGTCCTTGTAGATGTTAAAACGGGAATGGAGAATGGCGGGGGTGGCGGGAATCCAGCACCCCAGTATGTGGAGACCAGAAATGTCACCCACGCTGAAAGAGGGGGTGATTGATAGAATTAAGGAGGTGGAAGCGGTAGCCGAGACCCTGCGGTGAAGAGCAGGGGTCATGATGCGGGGGTTTGTGTATGTGGTGTTTCTTTCACGCACATTAGCCATGCTGCCTCGTCATAGTCCAGCAGGGCTGCATACGAGCTAGGGAGAAAAAAAAAAAAAGGAAAAAGGAAAGAAAGAAAAAGATCAGCGGGGCTAATATTCACATACCTATTTGACACAAGTATCGACCCAGGGTTACAATTGTGAAGCTATAAATCATCAATGCAACCAAAATAGGCAAGAAGAGCGCCGAAAATGCCTTTTCACTCCCAATAAAGCTTCCACCAATGCATTAGTAATAAGTCGCGAAATATAGTAGGTGCATGGAGAAGCGGTGACGGGGAATATCAATATTGACCTTTTCTGTTACGGTTGATGCGAGTGAGCTAACATTCACCGGTTTCCGGACATGTTGCCTCGTTTAATTTCGTAGATATCAATGACCGGTGAATAACTGAAAGCTGTGGAGGAATTAGGCTGCATCGGTGACGTAAAAACAGCCATAGCGAGCGATGCAAAGACTAGGGGAACTGGACTAATGATAGTCGGAAGGGGGACTGATCGGGCGTAAAAGTCGTCGCTGACATTCTGACCCCGCCTTGAGGAGTAAGATTGAATTAGTACGTCAGAGGAACGTGCTTTGAAGGCCAATCACCCTAATCAGATATGTGAGAAGTAATTGCCCGGTTGCCATGTCGTGATATAATTTTGAAAACGCGTTATTCCAGGTATCTACACATTAAACCTGACCCATGAGCGCCAACTCATTAATCTATAGCACGTATGTAGCTGTGAAAATTCTCCAGCAATAGAAACCAATAGAACTCCAGAAGTATGATGTAGAGAGAGATGAAATAGCCAAACTCGACCCTGTGATAAAGAAACTGCTCCCTGGTTTGAGTATCCTGTAGTGCCTGTTTTCCATCCTCATGAGATATTGGAAGTCCTCTTGATGCCAAGAATCCTCAATTCAGTAGGTCGTATATATCTGACCGATGAACTTCCTGACTAGATGCGGAGGTCTTCGAGCTTAAGCTTTCGGTTCGTGATAGGTGCGCGGGAGCAGCTTTATTTGGCTCTGACGTTGCCGTGGAGCTTAGAAATGCCATGTTGAAGTCCGGATCGATAACACTTTGCGGATTAGGAAGATATGGTTTTCGAACGGCCTGATCACTTTCAGCCACACTCTTCGCTGACTCGCTATCAAATTGCTCAGTGCTCTCAGTTTCTATTTCCATGTCGCTCGCTGCTGCGTCTGTTTCTCCCTCGGCGCCCTCTACCCGCTCAACACTTGTCTCTCTCGACCTTGCCCTCGATTTTCGACTAGTGTACTCTTTTCTGCCCTCGTATCTTCTCCTTCGCCAGGAAGAGAACCTAGAGCTCAAACTTTTCCTCACAGTCACCCCCCATTGTCTCAGCTTTTCCTCCGGTATTGCCTCGGCCGACCCATATTCTCTTTCGAGTTGCTGTACGCCGTCAAGGTACCTCTTCGTGCGAACGGCGAAGGCAGTCATATTTGGGAAATGCCTCATATAGGCAACCAGCGTTCCTGTCGAAAGATTGGCATCGTCAATTACAGGTGGTGGAGGTGATGTAAGTTGTGGCATGGAAATTGGCGAAAACCAAAGGTGCAATGATTCAGCAGGAGTCACGAAAAGTCCTAGCCTGCTGGTGGATTTCGCACGTGTGAGCAAATCGGGTTTAGTCCGGTGGGTCGGTGTTGTCAACGGATCTGCATGAATTTAAATGCAACTCACTGAGCAGTTTTTTTCCTTGAGCCGTTTTTAAGTACAGCTGTCAAGTATGCAGGCTTTGTACCGGGATACACTGAGGATTGCGACATAAATGTGAGTAAGGCAAATGGATGACAAAGAACGACAATTTAGATAAATCTGCACGCAAGGGACTTACTCAGCATCCAGAGGACTGGAACTGGAACCGGGGGGGACTGGGGATAAATAATCCTGAGGTTGCGCTCAGACGCGATAGGCGCGTGCTCAAATGCCCATTGAAGCCGAGACGCGGGAGAGTGTTTGTGATGCCCTAGGTAGCTCATCTGGACATTGGTTGAGGCTGTGAGTGGCACCTTCTATTCCGGTTTTATGATCTTGAATGCTCCAGTGAACAGTTCTGTAGAACAAATCTCACCGACGACTTCAGCTCCTCCTTTATGAACTTTTTCCGTCTACGGAAAGCAAATGATGGAATTGATTGGTCGCGGTGTTAGTTCTGCACACTTGGCAGGCGCAGCAAAGGAAACTCGATTTGTAGTGACCTGCCTATCGCGCTTGTTTCCTTTGGCGGGGGTGAGAATTTTGGACCTAGCGCACTTACGAAACTGCTGGTTCCTTTGCAGCTAATAGTAACTGCAGCCGCCCCTAATCCTTGTCCATCCGGGGTTCTGGGTTCCATGTATCGACCAATTGATGTAGTACGTTGAGAAAATTTAGGGAACACAGAATTATCCACCCTTTTGCAACGAATGATGGGATTATTTTGTTAATGGACGCTATCGAATAGCTGCTATTTCGAATTTTAAGCCGCTCTATAGTCCGTACATTGGCTAGTTGACTGCCGCATCTACGAGCAATCAACGTAAGGTGAGTGATGGGGAGCATTGAGCGAAAATCAAAGCTCTGAAAGGCTTCCACCAAAAATCCGTGCAGGACGGCTATTTGATAATCCATTCATAAAATGCCGTATGCGTGGTGGACGTCGATCATACAGCATAGGAGGTTTCCGAATATCGATGCCTGCTTCAGTAACGAGATTAGGCCAACAGGAGGTGCGGATTGACATGAATAGGTCAAGTGACCCCCAGAACACGGAAAAATTGAGGTGAAAAGGAATATGTGTGAGTTGTCGACAGTTTCGTAGTCCAATGTTACTGTTTTCCTACCAAGAGCAGCAATAGCGCATGGATTCGTGATCACCAGGCCACCATGCGCCACTGCAGCGCGCTCAGTGGGGCACAATTATATTAAGTCCAGATACTGTCCACAGGTTAGCGCAAGAGACGTGAGTTCGCTCAGTTTCCAATTGAGTAGAACGCCACAGAAACACTTCTAACAATCTTCGGTAAGTTTCAGTGACCTTTGAAAACCAGGGACAAAGAGGATACAGATTTGTTGAGTTGGTACTCTTTTGACCATTGGTCCACCAGCAAAAAAGCAATGTTACATTCCACAGGACGCCCGACGGTGCACAAAAGAGCTACGGACCAGTCGGAGATTATGCATGGAAGAGGCGTAGAGCCCTGCAAAACTGAAGGCAGTTTGTGTAATCAGACTAGCATTGGTAGCCGTATTATGAATGCACAACACCAGCCATGATCGGACCATATCTTGTTGATGCAGGAATATCTGTCAATATATTTCCGGCAGCGCCTGAATTCTCTATTCAGTATTCATTACTGCAGATGGGAATGAGTTAATAGTACACTTTACATACCATTACGATGCAGGAAAACGCTTAAACTTGCCAAGTAGCGACGCATTATCCCATTCTATCTGTATATGGTAATGAAAAGCCATTATGCACTCATGCCATAGTAATGCGCATGATCGTGTCCTCGTTGTTTTGTAAGCAATTTTGATGAATATGGCGAACAACTAGAGGGCGAGACGGTGACGTTGCGGAGACATCCAGATTGCCCCGACGTGGATGATGTCATTTCGGTTTTAAGCTGAAGGCACTGTCTTTCGAACAAACAGCAAGAGACCCTAAATTTGGCGCCGTTCACGCGCATGCAGATCCAGAATCTTCTGATCCCCTGCTGTGTTGTAAAGATAATCACCAACCAAGACCTCACAACTCGATGCTGCATGCTTCCACTCGCCAAGTTGCAACCTTTCCCAGGATCGCTTTCGCCTTGAGAAGGTTCATACAATCTGGTTGGCCATCTAGAACTTTTCCGGCCTGTTATAATGTTTGCACTGTTACGCTAGGCCGGCATGAATTCGAGTGTCCGTGCACTTTTTGCCCCCGCTTTTTGAGGGTGGCGCCGCTCAATTGCTTCTTGAATTTCTCAAGCTGAGCCGGGGGAGCTTTCTATGAACCAAGATCTCCTGTCTCATGCCAATCGAACTGTGACATGCATTGGACCGAGTGCTAATTTTTTTTTTTTTTTTTTTTTTTAAATTTATCGTGCCACCCTCTCTGCTATGGAAGGAGAGACAGAGTGCTGTATTGAAGTTTTGGTTGCCTTATTCAGCTTTGAAACTCGAATCAGTTTGCAATTCCCTAATCATGTCTCAATGAGGATAATTACATATAGAACTAAAGTTCAGAGTGAGTATTTTGCGACTACTCTCGTCGGTCCCTCCATTCCCGCAGGTCATTTAGGTTTTATCGCTTGTTAAATAGCGAGGCAACATCTGGCTCTTGGAAATAGTCTATTGGAGGTCGGAGTCAGATCGGGAACACTTCTGCTGGAAAGGTCTCGGAGCCGTGAAAGGTTTGAATCCTGGGATAGTGGAATTTATCGGGGTCATTATCGGGGTCATCTCGGCGCACGTGAATGCGTGGCCCTTACATCATGTGACCTCAAGTAGTGGCGTCCCGGTGCCTGTAAGCAATTACATAAGCTAAACTCCATCAACACACTGCTCCCTCTCTCTAGCCTCGAACCAGGAGTCGCTACTAGTACGTGCTTAGGGTCTTGGCAGATGTATTACTTAAGCAATGGTTTAAAGTTGTGTATCCATACTTTGTACCATACTGTTGTACCCCCTCTCTCTCCGTCACAAAATACTTTGCCTCTCTACCATAATCTGAGCCTTCCCTACCTCGATATCACTGCTGCCTTTGAACACCTCTGCTCTGAGTCCTAATATTCGTCGTTTGTCCTACTGCATCGATCATCGATCTTCTTGCATGACGCTGCTACGTCAGGTGTGGCCAGAATAGTGGGAACATTTGCATCTATCCAAGCGCGTCTATTACCCGTCCAGCTGGCTGTGAACGGAAGCCTGTCCACAAAAGTCTCAAAGTTAGGAGTTCTGCAACATCTAAGCCGTATTCCCAGCAGTGGGAGAGAGCCAAATATTTACGCAAATAAGGTGGACTTAGGAATGTAATGGTTGTCCGGAGGTAGAGGAAAATTAGAGACAGCGTGAAAGAGGAAGGAGGGTTCTATAAACCGTGCAAAGCATTTGAACAATGTGGATTGTGTTAATATATGGAATAGTGCTCAAGCTGGAGTAGATAGTGACCCAGACTCAAGGGCAACAGAGATAAAAGCGGAGAAATAAACTTAGAGTGAGCCAAGTTGAAATAAAGGGTTATCTAAGAAGAAGGCCAAGATATCCATCGACTTGAGATAGTATATCTGCCAACGGCAGTAGCTAGGCAAGTGGTTTTCCTAGGCGAGCATGCATGAGCAAAATTCTCCTCCAGGGCACGATGGTCTTAGGTTAGCTGATGTTCACATCGATGAAGGATTATGCCTAACCAATGGCACTCAACAAAAGGAAACTCCCAAACAACGAGCATGAGCCTCTTTGCTCGAGGAACGAGAGATTATTAAGAATGTGACCTCGAAGAACCCTACACGAACACTAAAATGCATCTTGGATCCTAAGAGCTTGTAGAAAAGAGGGAATGTTGGTATTCCATGCTTGGATGGAGACTATCCGTTAGTCAGTGGCTTGGCAAGGAGGACCTCATTGGCCGCATATCCTGACACCTCCGCATGCTGGACGAAGGTTTTTTTTTTTCATATCATTACTCGCATGCTGCCCTGTGGGCTATGGGGAGGCTAAATACATGGGAAATTAAGGAAATAACACTGCAAAGGATAGCGGATCCGGGCGGGAGTTTGGGGGCCGCGAAAAAGAAGAAAAAGCCTAATGCATCATCATCAACATTCTCATCTGTCCCCATGCTGGTCAGAGAAGTGGCTCCCAGAATGGAAGAATGAGGGGAAGGTGACATATGAGTAATATGTATTGAGTTTATTGTGATAAACACAGATATGACAATCAACGACACTAATGATCGAGTAGTTTATGGAAATTGAATACTATAACGGAGGTCGATGTATTAAGCGTGGTTCTACTTACCCTCAACTATCTGTCCGTTGCGTAACTCCTATCCAACGTACGGGGAGCTTGTTCTCAACCTCTCGGCTCTTGTCTTGTAACCAGGCCCCTGCTCTTCAATTCAACTCATACTATCCAGCCAGCCGTGAGCCTCCCTGCTCCGCGATAAATTTCCCATGCTTTTCAACTTACCGCCACTACTTCCTGAGTGCTCCATGTAAGTCATGTTTTTCAACTTACCCTCCAAAATATTGTACAATACAGTAGTATCCAATGGCAAGCTCACTGATGCCTCACATCAGTCGAAGGCGTTTACACTATTGCCCACTATATATCACTCTGCTTTATATATGTATTGAATGAGAAAGTAGTGAAATTCTTTACATTGCATGGATGCGAGTGTTTTTTTTGCGATGATGTCGCAAGAAACATATACGTAGGCTTTGTTCTCGTAGGCGTCTCAAATGAGCCTAAGCGAAGCCGAAAAACAATCAGCTGGGCACGAGCAACCTCATAACTACAAATGCAGGTTATACGTACCTGAGTGTTTTTTTTTTTTTTTTTTTTTTTTATTTCATTAATCGCATGCCGCCTCGAAGGCTATGGCGATACGTACCTGAGTGTGAATATTACCCTGGTGATGGACCTACTTCCATCCCGATTCATCAAACTTTTATCATTTTCTTTCAGTGACTTTAAATCAAAATATGGTCTGCATCTCTGCCATGGCGAATCCTCACCATAGCCCGCAGGGCGGTATGCGAGTAATGATGGTATATAAAAAAAAAAAAAAAAATTAGCATGGCGAACAGCTACATGCATTGGTTACATGATATATAGAAGGAAAAAAAAAATTGGTCTGCACACCTCATGGGCCATTGTAACCATACTACGTTGACACTTACAAAGGATGGGACCAACGTAGGAATGGGAGGAAAAGGTACGTTTTGCTCTCCACTGTCGTACTAGACTATTTCGCTAAACATACAAACAATCTAATGTATTTCATTCACTTTTTCTGTATTCCTCCCAAAAATCAAGAATCTTCTGTTATAGTGGGCCTTCAAAGCTGGAGACGCAATGGCGTTAGCAAAAGACCGTGATTTAAGCATCGGAGTCTCTGTCCATCTCCCGCTCCTATCTATCACAAAAACCGCAATTTGCAAACAATTCCGTCAATTTCCGTCGCATACTGATTTAGCAGAAGACTAAGAATATTTCTATCATTGCTTTCCTGAGGCCAATTCCTCTAAAATCAAGTATCGAATATATCAAATGCGCCTGCATAAGTAAAATATTCCCAACAGCCGCGAGCAACTTTTCTGAAGCTTACTTTGCCAAGTGAGAAAATGAGAATTCTACTACTGTACGGACGAACCAGCTACGCACGGTCAGTAGCAGACAATATAAAGATTGGGCAATGTTTTTGTAGAAAACGCTACTTGTACAACCAACCTATGTTAACCAAAGTGCTGGATTCAGAGCAGCATTTTCCATCCGCAACTTTATGGATCGATGGTCATGAGTTTCTAATTTACTAACTCTCATAACAGGTTTCAAGACCTCAAGGACTGCACTGTGAGGAGTATAGGCTAATGATCCTTCATAGATGCAAATCATTAGCTCGTTGAGTACCTCGCTGCTAAGCAGCATGTGATGAGGTTAGAGATTCTGCTAAGTCTGTATTGTCCCCTGAGGCTCTCCGAATACTTCATCAGAACCATTCAAATTGCTACGATATCAGCAGAATGCTGACCTTGCCTGAGAACTCTGCAAATCATCGTTGCAGTAAGAGGAAGTCAACTGAAGAATTGAAATCTCTGAACGAATAGTAGCGTCAACAATATACCTCATCTCGGCTTTGATCGGGATAAGTACGCGCTAACCATACCCCTTATGCGCTAGTCGATACCCATGAATGCGAATGCTAGACCCATCTTGGTATCGATTTCGCGGTGATCTTGGAAGGTGCGACTTTGGGAGTGCTGAAGGTTTGCTCACCCTCTGATAATATGGCTAGCGTGCACCACACCATGGCTCTGATCCACCATTTAGAAGTGGAGGGTATGATTTCAACGACCCTTTGCAAATCTTAAAACTCCTCGAGACTTCCTTGAGCTACCGCCTGGAGGCCATCAATGAGCTTGTGCGCTTTTTTTTTTGTTTTGATTCACGTAACCCCACTGGCAGCTGTTCGCCATGCCAGGGCCCCGGACCGGAGCCCTTGATTCTCGGAAGCAAGCATCTACACAAAAGCGCTCGAGACACTACGTACATGCCCCACCCACGCCCCGCCTTCACCCCTACCCCTTATCTAGCTCGCTTCATACCTTGATTGGGGGACCTAGCTGCTCGAGGACGTGGGCCTCGTCATTCTCCTCCGTCAAATCATCGCTGTTTTTAACGATTTCGTTAAATTTACTTTTTCCGCTCACTGTACAAATGAATTTTGTGGTAAATCAGATGATGAATTGATTGATACCGAATATGACGGAATAAAGAGATGGTTTATATATCAAGAAAATAGAGAACTTTACCACATTGTCATGAGTATGAGTTTGCCAGCGTAGCTGAGTCAAGACATGCATGCGGTTGAATTGAGCCCTACAGTGACAATGTGACGACAGATGAACATGACGGTAATTCAGTTTATGTCTTGCACCAGCTTGTATCACTAAACAAAATTGATACAGTTATATAGCCCTATAATTCATCATCTGATTGTGCTGGGAGGAGGTACGATTATAGCAATTAATTAAACCAGTTTAAGGTTGTAAACAATTCCATCGCTAAAAAAAAATCTAACTTTATTTTTTTTTTTGTTCCATTACCCGTTGGTAGTCCTTCTAGGCTATGACGGAAGCAAAATCTACCGACTAGCACACGGCCTGGACTTCTTCCTATAGCTAATATTTGAACTTTAAGACCCTTTCGCGAATTAGAAGGTAAAGTTTGAATCTTTGTTTGTTTGTCATCACGGAATCCGCATACAACTAATCGCCATCGTAGTATTCAAGGTGATGATAACAAACCTCGCACATGTGAACCTACGCAGAAGAGGGAACGCTCTCCTTTTGTGTTCGCAACTGAGAGCACATACGGAAGGGATGACATATCGAGCTTAACCCTCTGATTACAGCAGCATCCAAAGTCGGTCCAATCTCAGTGTAAAATACCTGAGATGCATTGAGAAAAGGGACGGGTCCAAGGAAGGGGTAAACGGACCAAAATCGGGGAATTTGTACACAGTCTCATGATTGCCGTGCCTTGCTACACTTAGTCCATGCAGACCTGAGATAAACACAATATATATATATATATATATATATAAAGATAAAAATAAAAAAAAATAAAAATAAAATAAGATAAAAAAATCCTGGTTGGACGATATCATGCTTCATTGTTTTTTTTTCCCCCCTATATCATTACTCGCATGCCGCCCCCGTGGGCTATGGCGAGATTAGGTACATAAGGACAAGCCTGCCTCCGGGCTTTGAGGGTTTAGACCCAGGGGTCTTGCCTTGGCGAACAGCTGCATGCGGGGTCACGTGAAAAAAAAAAAAAAAAAAAAAAAGGTACATAAGGAATAAGTAACAGAAATAAATGAGCAGAGAAAGATGATAATAAACTGATCTGCGTCGCCCCCGAATAAGTAACAGGAAAAAAAAAAAAAAAAAAGCAAAGAAGGATAATCATAAACTAGCCGCGTCACCCCTGATAATCGTCATGTCCTCGCCCATGTCAGCATGTCTACCAGTGGGTCCCCCCCTCGCCTTGGGTCTCGCCATAGCGCATAGGGCGGCACGCGAGTACTGATAACAAAAAAAAAAAAAAAAGACCCCTGCTGCTGCAGTACTCTATATGCCCTCTTCCAGCAGGTCCAGCACCATGGCACTGTCAGGTTCGCATACCTGCACTGGGGCACTTACCTCTAGTAATGCGGACGTGAATTGCGACGAGAGGTCGGTGTGCGCCGGGGCGCGCTGCGAGTGGGCGGCTGGCGCCGCGAGCACGAGGGCGAGCAACACCCGCGTGAGGTACTGCGAAAAAGCCATCGCGCAATTTTGAGAGGTGGCGGACTGACCAAGTCTCCCGCCGCCCAAGATAAGGAATCATTGCCATGCCCTTTATAGCGTTCTGTCACATGGACGAGCAGCTGCGGTGTTGGAGTATAGGGTACTTCGTCGTCCGTTGGGTAACTTGAGAGGGCTGAAGGCGACAACTTCTGTTGAAGAGCAAGAAATTATAGGTCTTCCCTCCAGCGTGACACTCATTGCATTATTCTATCTGACACTAAGTGCTAGTAAAAAGTGCATTATAACCTCTCCCACCACCTTGTCATGGCATCAGTCATTACTCTGCGTCACTGTGGATACCATGTCTGGGTGCCCTGACCAGCTTTGTTACAAATCTTGTGTACGCGAATCCTGTAAGAATGATATTACGTCGCCCAATAACGTACCAAATCTTCCAAAACTACGTTATTCTAACTTACTTGCTCCCCGGACAAAACCTGTCTATGCGCACATGAGTGCACACAAATTCCGGCGAAAAGCTATAAGGATATATGTGAACTTGCTACCCTGTTTCCCCACTGCCCGTGCTCCTCAATGCATTGAGGCAATGCAGAAGAGTTCCAATATACCTGTACTCCTCCTTCGTCGACCTCCACAAGGCTACCTGCCATAGGCTTGTAGCCTGTATGCGGGGTTACATGATCAAAAACAAACAAAAAACGACCCCCATAAAGCTCATTTGTGATTCTACATCTACCATTTTATCATGTTTCACAAACATCTTTCCGCTCAATACTAGATCGTAGAAATCTATGGAATACTTTTTTTTTTTTTTTTTTATTTCAGGTAACCCCGCTTGCAGCTATTCGCCATGGGAGGGTCCCTAGACCGAAGTCCTTATGGTCCGGAGACAGGCACCTGTGCAACTACCTACAAAACCATCCCCTGTAAAGCGCACATCAATACTACGACCTCGGTGATGCGAAGGAAACACAAAGTGAAAGCCCAATCCCCCAAGAGAACAATCAAGCATGAATACCCAAATATTCCCCCAGAGAAATCAAGCAGTCATGTCCATCTCCTCCACCTCCCTCCCCTTCCCCTTTCTGTCCACCTTTGTGATTCTATCCCAGTCATACAGGCACGAGTGGTGCCATTTGCCTGACAACCGCACCTTCGCTTGTGTTTGACTATCTGATTCTACCTCCCCCTCTAGGTAGATAACAATCGAGCTAGTCTTGCCCTCCCTCCTTTCTTTATTCACCAACCATCTTGCCACGACAATCCTCCCCATCCACGGGTTCGCCTTTTCCATCCAATCTCTTGCTTTCCCAAGTTTCTTCATCACCGCTATTCCGTGTACCACAACTGCATCTATGGAATACAAATAAACGCCAGAATGGTGTCAACGCGTAACGTCTATCGGCGTGAATCACTCTTGTGATTAACAGAGCCCCTCGTGGGAAGAAAATTCTGTGCCTGAAAGGTCTCAAAGTCCAGTGTTAATTAAACTTTCACTGTTAGGGTTAAAGAGATGGATAAAAATAGCCAAGTACGGTAACGGTAACTCCACATGAAATAAAGACAAGATTAAGCAACAGCTGCGTCAGCGGAGAATCGAACCCTGGTCGAATCGATAGCAATGATTCATAATATCACTAAGATTTTTCCTTATTATAGGAAAACGGACAGAAGGTGGCATGACCCCATCCAACCCGTGCTCAACTTTTGCTCCCATAGTTTCAGAATTTCTCATTTCCCTGCATTCAGCGTCTGAAGTGTATCGACATCACAGTAACGTCGCTCTGCGTTAGGTTGGTGTCGTCGCCTGAAGCAGTGACGAGTATTTTGAAAGACACGCTATCTTCTATGCTCTTGCCCCGGTATTTAATTTTAGGGGAATGTATATCTGATGAGTATAACTGATTTGTCAGCTATCAGTTACCGAGATCTCGGACAAGAGGATTAATGATAATCCCTGCAACTACGATTCATCCAAAAATACTCTCTACCTCTTCCGTCAGGTTCTACAGTAGCACACAACGATTTTGCTAGTCGTGATTTCATTAGCAATGAACATGAAGGAAGAGAAGTTAAAAAAAAAAAGAGGAAGAAAGTAAACGAATTCATTAAAAACTTTGGTGCGGAAAGTGCGAAATAATACACCATTCCTTTCGCGAATTCCCTGAACTAAAAAAAATTGAGCGCCATTTTGTTACGAGGTACAACATCTACAGTGTATTCTGGTGTAACTGAACTGGGTCACTGCAACTCGCCACATCCAACAGCAAGCAAATCAAGGGTCCCCTGCCGCCCCCAAATTGTCCCGGAGCAACGGAATACAAGCCGTACACCTCGGTTGCGGGGGTGGGGGTTATGACAGGGACTCTGGCGAAGATGAGACAGGGTAATGCATACATCCACAGGCGACGCGACCCGAACAGACATTGCGGGTACTTACGTGCATGGTGTGTCCCGGAGAACGGTCTCACGTCACTGGAAGATGGTGGAGCGAATAAATGCGTCATCACATATTCTATGTGCAATGGATACGTAAGGATCGTGATTGTTTCAACTTCATGCAACAATTTCGGTAGTACAGGACCGGGCCCATACCGAGTATTCTTTGCTGATGTCCTACATACCCTACAGACTGACTAAGCCATGGGACCTTCAAGGCTTGACTCAGGTATGGTGATGTGCATCAATACGGGAACCCTGTCGGCCAAAATTACGGGCGTAAAGCTGAGGCTCTTCTCGGTCATCCAACCAGATCTGATTGAAGTGTAAATCCCATATATATGTACTATTTCACCTGCTTTACAGCCTGATAATACCCAATAAAAAAAAAATGACGACATTATTGAGTTATAGGGTTTTCAAAAATTTATACTTTGTATAAGCAGACCCTGAAATATCATATGCCAAGATTGCCAAGATTGTAGAATTAGTACTAGCATATCAAAAAATTACTTAATACAGAAATATTTTACTTAATTCTTTAGTAACTTTATTATACTTGTATAAACTCTTATTTACTATAGATTTAGCAATCTTAGAATACTTCTATTATATATAAATATCTATAAAAACAAAGCAATCACTAATAATATTAGAAAATAAAACTAAAACTTATAGAACTATTAACTATAAAGTATTATACTATTCTTATAATTCACTTGAGTTTAATATTTAACTACTATCTATAAAATGTCTCCCATTCTAATCCACAAACAGAGCTGACTACAGGAGAAAGCGGGTAGGCCGAACGGTGCTTACCCGGTTTTGTTGGAAGACCATCATCCACTGCTGGGCGTACCGAGAAGTTATCCTGACCTCCAAGTTAACCCTTAATGCGGCCATACGCCAAGCAGCCTTGGGTCAGCGGCCGTGGTGAAGTATGGGGTATTAGTTGAGAGGGAGTAGGCTTAAGATCTGTTATCGCACTTGGGTATTGGCGAAGAAACTATTCGGTGAATTTAAACTGGCCGTCGCGGGGAGGAGGGGGGGGGGGGGTTTGCGGGAACGCTTGGCGTCCTTTCAATTTGTAGGGCGAGGTATGATGCAGATGTTGTAAACCTTTGCTGCACAGCAGGCCAAGATATTACATCTCCTTGCCATAGGCTTGTAGCTTGTATGCGGGGCTGTGTAAACCCAAAAAAAAAAAAAAAAAAAAAAAAAATATATTACATCACTGCAGGCTTAGGCGGTTGAGTCAGTCTTGTAGTTTCCGCCAAGTAATGGCGGAAGAAGTGGAGAATTTCCACCCACAGGACGATCTTAGAGACACCTGGTTACTAGTTAGTCACCTAAAACCTACTGTTATAGAGCTAGCTATATGTATTATAATTCAATGTGCATTTACATCACGGTCTACCTTAGGAAACGGTAAGGGATGCTCGAAAGAGAATCTACTTGTTGTGGATGTGTTCACGGTGTGGTGATCAAGATGAGGAAGTAAGTAAGGAGTCTAAGCGTGAAAACTTGGCCCCTTTAATCAGGTCGAGATTTTTTTGTAACAGCTTGTGACTTTTCCAGGTGCTTAGGTATTCATCCCTAGTTTCCCCAAATGCGATACTACTTGAATTAAGTTCATTGGGCAGAAGATACTTTTGGTATATGGGTGTTAGGCTTAGCAAACTTTGCACCAACATAGATCTCTTTCTGGTCCTGTACTCAGTCTGTGTTACGGTGTCTGCGATTGCAGCGAAATGTAGGTGTAACTTCGGACAACGCTTGGAACTTGACCTTTGTATAGAGGCCGTGTAGGCCTCTATATATAGACGTCCAGCGGGTGGGTTATTTGCATTATTCTATTTAACATTGAGTGCTAATTAACAAGCTTCTCTCTCATCATCATGGCATCATTACCATGCGTCATCTCTCATCACCATGGCATCATTGATACTTTTTTTTTTTTTTTATATCAATACTCGCATGCCGCCCTATGGGCTATGGCGAGATTGATACTTTGTTCGGTCACCCTGACAGTCTGCATATAGGCATTTTGCGTATATATGATTCTATATTAGCACGTCCATATCTATGTTGAGGATAGCCTACCAGAACGTGGGCAGGGCGGTGGCGGGGACAGACATAGCACTACAAGAGGCGGCGGACCGAAAGATTGACATCATGTTCATCGGGGAGGCGTGGATGGCACCAGGAGGAGGGACAACTTTTCATCCGGTATTTGCAATGATTCATCGACCAACGAAAATGGGAGGCATAGCAGCCTACGTCAGAAAAGAGCTGATAGGGGGTGTGAAAGGTGGGGGAGGGGAGAGACATACGACGCTTCAGGTCAACGGAAAGAAAGTGACAGGAGTATACTGGAACAAGGACACAGACATAACAGCGGAATTGGACGAGGTCGGCATGAAAGACCTACTAATCGGGGACTGCAACAGTCACCACACGGAGTGGTCATCGAAACAAGATAAGAGGGGCTGCGAACTAAGGGACAGCATGAGAACATTGGGACTAAAACAGCAACTGGATAAGAGGACCAAGACGTGGACGAGAACAGTTGAAGGAGTGACACGCACGGCTCTCCTGGACTTAGTCTTTGCGAGGACAGGAGAATGGGAGACCGGCGGGTTGACATGGATTGCAGGCGCAGATCATGCGATGGTCTATGGGTACCTAAAAGGCGCGGACATGAGCGAGACCAGGGCAATAACGGTAACAGACTGGGAGAAGTGGGAGGAGTACGTAGAAAAACGGGGCAACGAACCACTTTCGGAGGGCATCGCCATAGCCCTTAGGGCGGCACGCGATTAATGGAAAAAAAAAAAAAAAAAAAAAAAAAAAAAACTTCCGGAGGGCAGCGATCCATATGAGATACTGACGGACCTCATGGCGCAGTTTACCAAGGAAGCGCGAATCAACAACAGAACGAAAAGGTGGTTCGACAAGGAAGTGAAGGAGGCACGTAAAATGACCAGGTATATACTGCGCAAGCAGAACGGGTTCGACTACAAAAGCAAGGTTAAAGTAAGGAGACTCCCAAGAGACATAATAAGCGAAAAGAAGAAACAACACTGGGCGAACTTCCTCGAGGAGGACACGATAACATCTCCATGAGACATCTTTCGCATAGCCAGAGACCCATTCCAGACGAGAGATTTAATGGGCATCCAAGGTACCAACCAGGAGATAGCGAACGCCCTGGTGAAGAGACACTTCATAAATACCGAAGAGGATTTGAAGACTCCGCTACGACCCCGGAAGGCATAACACTGGACAGGAAGGAGACAAGGCGAGCCATCGACAAAGCCTTAAGTAAAACGAAATCCCGGTCGGCTCCGGGACCAGACAGGGTCCAATACGGGCTCCTGAAATTTCTGAGGAGCACGACACTACAGGAGCCTGCGGGAAAGGATAGTGGACTACATCAACGGAGCATACGACTTGCGAGAGGCTTCGATGTAGTGATGATAAGAAAGAAAAACAAGCTAAGGGAGCTACCGGGGAGCTGGAGGCCGATCACACTCCTAAACACAGCAGCAAAACTGGGGCAGAAGGTCGTAGCAGACATGATACAGCGACAAGATCACCTCTTCCACGACACTCAGCTTGGAGAAAGACCACATAGAGGCGCGGAGGACCTACAAAGGCAGACACTAAAGGAAGTAGACAGGAGGCTTAAGGAAGGGGAGTGGGTAGCAATGGTGGGTGATGACATTAAATTGGCGTTCAACTTCGTCAGGAGACGGAGGGTGGTGGAGTATCTGAGACTCACAAGCCCGAATTTGGCAGCTTTTGTGGATTCCTTTCTCAGACCGTGCAACTTCAACATAATATGGGATGGCAAGAAACGAGCGCAGAACCGAATGACGGACAGCACCCCTCAAGGTTCCCCACTATCTCCGGTTCTGTTCTTGGTAGGAATAGCCCCCGTGGCGGAAAAGACAGCAGAGAGGAACTTCACGCGATCCTACATCGACGATTTTCACAGCGTAATATCAGACTCCAACGTAAGCCAGCTAAGAAAAAAGATCAAAGAACACCGGACATCATTGGAGAGAGACGCAGCAGAGGAAGGGTACCAGATAGACCCGGAGAAGTCCGAAACCCTTATCGTCGGATTCAAGGGTCCAACCTACAGACTAGTCGGACTCCACGTAGACTGGGAGCTGAAGTATGACGAAGATCACCGGAGAAGGCTGAGACTAGGCAAAGCGACATGGGCGACAGCAGCAAGACTTACCAAACTACACCCGGCGAAACAGAGACAGCTCTATACCAGCATCGCCAGGAACATCGCTACGTGGGGGGCGTGGGCCTGGAGCGAATATGCCCACGGAGCTCCGAGAGAACGAAAGTTGAGAGACCTGGAGAGATAGCAGTATAACGTCGCTAGAGGGATCATACGGGCGCCATGGGGGACGAGGAGAGAAGTAGTCGAAGGGCTGGTGAACCTGAAGTCGATAGAGACCTTTGTGAGATCCGAGGCTGGGAGAGTGGAAGCTAGGACGCTCCGGTTCGAAGAGGAGGAGATACGGAGAAGGGACCCGGAATGCATGTAGCTGAGGGGGGACCTCCAGCACAGCACGGAAATGCCGTTAGCAATCCTGCCGACCTTGCCCAAAGACGTGGAGACAGAAGAATGGGGGAGACATATAGACGACACAGTGGAAGAAGGATTTTTTTTTTTTTTTTTTTTTTTATTTCATTAATCGCATGCCGCCTCGAAGGCTATGGCGATGTTTTAGATACATAATGTGAAATGAGAATGAAAAGAATAATATGAAAAACTGAGATATCCCCGCCCGCTCTAAGTCCCAAGTTTACTCTTTCCCCGCCCAGTCCAATATCTCCGCCATGTTGATGTCTTTGTCCGGATGTGTGAGGCTTTCAGCCCCTCCTCTCATCCTCCTGAGCCAAGGGGCGCAATCGTTGGATATGTGCGTCAGGTTTTCCAGGGCTCTCCCGCACCATCGACACTCCGGTGAATCGGCTTGGCCTATGCGGTGTCTCCACTCCTTGAGGCCCTTGTTCCCGAGGATCCCTGCCAGGGTGGATAATCTTTTTCGGTTGTCGATTGTCTGGAGGGGTCTGTATGATAGTCCCAGACGATTGCGTTCTTCTGCTCTGAGTCTTTTGGCTTCTTGTCTTATACCCGCCTCCGTGACCATTTCGTCTTCGTACTGGATGGCTGTGCTCGTCCTGGCTGCCTTGTCCGCCTTGGAGTTCCCGACTATCCCTATGTGGCTCTTGACCCACATGACAGCTGTGTCTAGGTCGCCGCGTCTGGTCCTCTCTTCCCATGCCTGTCGAACTGCCATGGATGAGCCTTCGGCGTTTGGGTCGCCGTTGGCTATCTTTTGTAGTCTGGAAATTGCTGTGCGCGAGTCGGTTAGGATCATGAGTTCCCCTTCGGTGTCGAGGGCCTTGCCAATTGCGATCATTTCTCCGTCGTTGACGGTGTTGCATCTGCCGAGGTATATGTACTCTTCCTGTCCGCGAGAGTGTGTTCCCGCCCCGGTGAGGTTGTCTATGCGTGGAAGAAGGATGGACCCCGGCATATACAGACGGCAGCCTGATCGGGGAGAAGGCAGGGGCGGGCATACTATGCAGAGGAGAGCCGGACTCAATATATCTTGGGACCCAGGCTACTGTCAACGATGTGGAAATATACGCGATCAGCGAGGCAGCCGACAGGACGGAAGGAGAGCTACTCATCATCACAGACTCCAAATTCGCGATCTCCAGGATGTCAGCGATAGCGAGGGGACTCCCTATACCAGACGGGGCGACGAGGCGGCTCCAAAAAGCATGGAAAAGGAGGCTGGAGAGAGGAGACCTAGACATGGCAGTAATGTTGGTGAAGAGTCATAAAGGCATACCGGAAAACGAAGCAGCAGATGAGGCGGCGAGAATAGGGACAGCGTTACAGCGGGCAACAGAGGTGGTGATAGAAGCAGGGATGAGACAGGAGGCAAAGCGGGAGAGAGCACGAGAGAGAAACTGACTGGGCCTGACATACCGGCCCCTGGAGAGACTTGGTGCTCAAGTGGCACGACTAGCGGGGTTGCTGGGGGCGAAAGGCTTACGCGCCTGGAGACACCACATAGGGGAGGCGACAGACCCGGAGTGCAGGTGGTGCGGAGAGGCGGAGGAGACCACCGGACATTTGCTGAACTAGTGCAGAGTGTGGCAGAAGAGATGGCCAGGTGGCATGGCAGCAATTCGAAAACCACCAAAACGCGGGGAAGGGGAAGGTAATCCACTACAGGGGCTGATGGAGATGTTGGGGGAGGACGGAACGGGGGACTAGGTTTCTTTTCTTCCTGTTTAGTTAACGTTATTCTTATGACCTATGTATTTAACATAATACCTCGCCATGGCCTTACAGCCGGCAAGCTAGTAATAATATAAAAAAAAAAAAAAAAAAAAAAAAATAGCACGTCCATATTGACGCAGCTCAAGAATGAGGAAGGCAAGACAGAGGTAGGTATAGGCACCAACTGTTTGCTATAACTTCTCGGTGCTGAAGCGTGCGTTCATGACCCTGTTGGCTATTACCAATTCCTATCATTGATAGTAAGGGGCTCTGCAAGCTTAGCAATACTCATAGAGCTCAATTAAAAAATTTGCAAGATGTGGAGAGAGAGATTTGTGAATGAGTTGATTTGGCATCGACCAGTCATTCTGGACAGTGTTTGTAGATCCACTTTACTTAGCCTTTAGGATTTTTCTAATGAATAAATTCCCTCACGCTAGGAGACTTATTATCGTAGCTGCTATTGCCCCTGTTTTAGCAATTACTACCCTAAACAGGTATAGATACGTACATGTACACTGGAGTTCATTTTCATTAAATCGTTTATGGGGCTACAGGACTTAACGCCCTCGCTTTGGCTTGGCCTCTGACTCATGTCATCTGAGTGCCAGGTGTGAAGGCCAAATCGTACTGAATACAGTAGAGCATCTCTGTCTTTCCGCATATATGCATGCCATTTTCCTCTACTTGCCTACACACCATTAAGCATTCAGTTGCACTAAATTTAAAGGCCTCATGGCTTTACCAGATAGATGGCTACGTTGATGTATACGCAGTGCCAGGACTCCCTGCACCAGCCGGAGTAATATGGCAGTGACTGTAGAAAATGCTGCATCTCTCCTCAAACATACGGTCTATCATTGGCCTGTGTGTTATTACTCATTCACTACCTTAATTCCAATTTCGTCCTGAGTTGTGACGGTCTCCAGTTGATCATGTTACGTCGCATTAAGCCTAGTAAATATCACGTGTTCTAGATGCTCCGAAGATTTTCATGCAATTTTTTGCAATTGCAGTGTTCACTCTAGTACCCTTACTTAGCTGCTGTATATGTATGTCGCACCAAACATGATCTCGAAAATTCTACCGATGGGCCAGTAGGATCATTGGGTACCATTTACAGATTGCTGCATTGTTTACAGGAGAGGGTAAGTGTAGTCTTTGTTTTTTTCTTCCTATCACGTAATCCCGCTTCCCGCTATTCGCTATGGCTGGTAAGGATGCATGAATCGCCACAACGAGAAAAAAAAAAAAAGATGTGGCCCTTCTGTCTTGCGTACGGCTGAGGACTTCTTCCAGAGGAATAACGTCCTTCCATTCTGGCTGCATAAAACCGTCTAAGTGCTTGAGAATAAGTTGAGGAACTTGTATACGGTGTGTTAGGACATAACTCAACATGAAAAGCCGCCAGCTCATCTACCCTGTTGAACTCAAAAATCCACATCGAGGTTGTGAATTAGAAACTGTTCCAGATTGAGTAATGCATAGAACGTCGAATATGAACTGTATCTTCGCACTGTCAGCGTTGTTACAATATACGGGCAATAAGCAAGCCACAGCAACAACGTATCACAGGGTGACTAAGATCCCCCAGGGCCAGCACCGGTTATGTCTATCACCACACCGGTATACGGTCCTGTAAGCTGTTTACTCTAAACAATGCACAGGCTATTTAAACCTAAAATATTTCAAGGCGCAATATATAGTTCTCGCCGGTCCTAGAATTTAGCATGTAATAGTCATACGTTATCAGCCACTTCCCTATGATCCTGTAGGCCAAAGTGGGAAATTACAACAAAGTACCATCAACTGTAATAGGTACGAGTCTACAGCTCTAACTATTTTCGAGAGCTTCAAACGCCCCCGGTTCTCTTACCTTGTTGGTTACCGTTTATCCCGAATTAAGGAATTAAGAGATAGCTGACCCGCTCCTGGTAGCTTGGTGAGTGAACAGTTGTGGGAAAAAATGCTCCCATGGTCCCGCAAGGAAGAAAAGGCTAGCCGTCATTATAATGAGGGAACTATAAGCTGGCACAACATGGACGTTGAAACTGTCTGTGTGCGTGTGTGACAGAAAGATGCGGGGAGTGGGGGAAGAAATCCATTTGTGGATGAAGAACGCAGCTCGCTGATGTTGTTGCTGGCTACACAGCATGAGGATCATATTTCACTTAACTGTGCGCACGGAATGAAGAGTCAACCTCTATCGGTGATGTTTGTGCTGGCATGATGTTCCAACATACCCATGTTTAATTGCACACTTCTGAAGCTACTATAGACGTACGGAAAATTGTGCTTTAGTGTTATTGACAATGAATCCAACAGGCCAGGCCAGGCCAGGCCAACAGGAGGCCTGGACTGGCCTGGACCGTGAAATTCTGGGCCTGGTCTGGCCTGAACAATCAGGCCAGGCCGTGAGGGCCGCCTGAAACAATCAGGCCAATCAGGCTGGTCCAGGCCGGTCCAGGCGGTTTCAGTCCAATGCAGATCACGGCCTGTTGGATTCATTGGTTATTGAAGTATATTGAGGCAACAGTTATTCCTGGCCATTCGAGGTAGAGCGCATTTAGTTTACGGCATTGCCACTGGCGCGTGCCCTTAAGCAAACAGGTTCCTATTGATACGCTATATACTCTGTAGTGCTTCATGCTCCATATGAAACGAGCATATAATCCCCAGATGGTGGAAAATGTCAGCAACGTTTGGCTATCTACTTCTTGCCTCCTCGAACCAAAATCTGGGGCAATTTTGACTAGATACCCTTCGGCCGAATGACCCGGAACAAGTTAACATACCTCTGTAATATGTTCGCGAGGGATGGGTTGTTCCGGAATGCCAGTCAACTTCTCCGGAGGCTAGGCAGAGGCACTCTTGCGTGTGCAGTTGGGCCCTGCTGGGGTAAATCGGTTTGACATGCAAGAAAAGCGTGCGAGTGTGGCCCCATAATGCATGTGCAGTGACTACACAATTTTATTAAACCTTCTATTAGTGTCACTAGGAAATCAGGTGATGAGATGAATAGCGGAATAGAGGCTATTGGAAGATGATTTCGTTGTCGATGATCATGGTGAGGGTGCCCTGCCATGGCGAACAGCTGCAAGCAGGGTTATGTGAAATTAAAAAAAAAAAAAAAAAGGGTGAGGCGTACGTGGACAATGGGGAATACACACGATGGAATACTTTGTGAACGCTCTCCTCAGGATTCTTTCACTATACAAGCAATTCCACATCTCCCAATACAAACTGTTGAGCGCTTCAAAGATGCTGCATTCTTGCAAAAAGTCGGCAAGTTCTCATTAACCGCTGGCACTTATCCTTCAACCCTGTGTCTTCATGCTTGCCTCCGAGCATCAAGGGGTTAGACCCAGGGGCCCTGCCATGGTGAACAGCTGTAAGCGGGGTTACGTGAAACAAGAAAAAAAAAAAACCCCTGTGTCTTATAGCTCCTGCGATATATCAGGACAGCGGGATAATGAACTGCCGTTTTTCCGCAAGTTCACGTCCCAATCCGACTACGGCCAACAATTTCGTCGGAATAGCCTTGCCGATTAGTCCAGTTTTCGTTAGCGTCAATATACCACCGAAGAGAAATAGGCGGGAAATGGGAATGGTTCCGTTCAACCAACCTTGCTTCATTGGCAATATTTATCTGGCTCCCATGAGATGGTGGGGTTGAGCTCTCACTGATGTAATTGCGACTTATGCTGTTGTATGGTTTATTGTTAGGCATTACAAACTAAACTAATCTATAATGGCAGCAAATGGTGGTGCTATGTCTGCAACCGGGCGAAGGGCCGAATTTCCGCGCATTTACTTAAGTTGAATACACACTACATTAACGCAAGTGTATGCTGTTCAGCACCGCGTCTTCGCTTTAGTCAGCGGCTTGCATTCGTTTTCTCACGCAAACATGTGTTTTACTATCGAAAACACCAGAAAACATCATACATTGATACTGGAAAGAAAATACCTGAGTAGTGCTGTATTTTTATCGATGTAATGCACTAGCCTCATCCTGTAAGATGTGAAGATTTAATGTAATAAATTTGTTCTCTCTGCAAATGTTTGGATGACGTAACGAATTCCTGGTCGTCCATGCGACAACCCAGACCGGCGTCAAACTAGAGGGTAAGACCATTGGCGCTGTACTGTCCAACAGGCTAAAACCACATTCCGTACCCATTGCATGGCCACCCCAAGCTCCTATCGCAGTGGTATATCCTCCCCTCTTTCCCAAATAGACACCATGCACCCAAGATTCTTGCCGGTCATCCGAACCTGGGCTCCCCGCATATATCCTGTTCACCGAGCTGTTTACCCCAGATTTCATATCCCATCTCGTATAGTGCCACCAAAGCCCAGGAGTGGTGCGAAGATGTGTAGCTAGGATCCGTTTGGGGATACAACGCGAGGTAAGAACAGTTGTTGCTCAAAGTTCAAAACGCTTGAACCTCTAGAGCAGATGGTGGACCTATGAAAGAAAAGGCGGCTAGTTACTGAACGATTGACGTTGATGGTGGAAAGGGACAGATGGTATAAAAGGAAAAAATGAATGCGAAAACTAAGTATTCCTCGGTGATTGGTCAAGGTTTCTTCGCTTTCTGGGGTATGATATTCCATTATGGGAAGATATACATGTACCCGCTCTACATGTGAACACGTATATGTATACAGAGAGGTCTACAATCCTCATGGATGGATATAAATCAGGTGACGTTATAGTGTATAGCAAGCGACCAGATGAGTCTAGATACCGAGCAATAAACCCTGATTGCACGAAAATGTATACATGGAGAATTTGATTTGCTGTTGTGTGTACTGAATATAGAGATGATCTCTTGGCGGGTGTGGACGTACTAATAACGAGCTTTAGTCGTCGACCGCCCGAGTAAGGGAGTTTTCAGCATTTTGAATCAACGCAGCAACGGAAATCCTTTGTGGACAGAAATTGGAGGCAGTGAGGTTCAAGAATGCTGGAAAAAGTTCTCGATGGGCGTGTGAAATGGAGCTGCAATCTACAGGCCACTAGGCGGTTAACTCCCCATCTGGTGACTGGAAAGCTCTGGAGCCTCGACAATACATAATAATTACCCAGTATTCATTTAACTTTATCCCAACGGCTGTTCCTTCAGCAATTTTCCCAACCCGGCGATGCTCGGGTATGTGGCCTGCACGGACTGCATTTCACGATACTCCGCTACCCACAAGCGTCAAATGTCTTTATTGGCAGAACCAAAGCTCGTCAAGCTCACAATCTAGGAAAGCGCTTTTCTGGAGGATACACGAGAAGCAACGATGCGTTCGATTATCGACAACCCACCTACTTTCAGCCAAGGGGTAGTGCTAGGCAGGAAATGATCATGATACTGGCTGACTATGAACACGGCCTTGGATACGGAAAACGATAAAACAAACTTCCATCTCTTGAGCTTGGCTTTGGTACCCAAGAATCACGACCTTTGGGATACTTTTTTTTTTTTTTTTTTTAATTTCACGTGACCCCGCTTGTAGCTGTTCGCCATGGCAGGGCGTTTGGGATACTTAGGGGCTACGTATACTGGCACACATACCAACACACGACCGGAAGGGATGAATGGCCAATTCCAGCAACAAAGAAATATACTGTTCAAGTGTGTTCGCGATGGCTCTCGCTCCGCTTACTGTAAAGAAGGGACTTCGGGCCGCCTGGTCCTCACAGAGGTGCTCCCAACCATTGCCATTTCGGGAAATTATGTGCAGAAACCAGCAAGAGGATGAATGATGTAGCTAAGTGCAGAACTTGGTCACTGTACACATGCAACATTTGGCATGAGATTTCCGTATGTGCTCCTTCAATCAGTCACATATCATGAGAGTATTAGAGCTCTTATTTACATTGATTTTTAATATTATTAATCGCATGCCGCCCTAGGGGCTACGGCGACGTCCTGATTCACTAGGAATGGTAACATCAGGTGAGCTAGTTTCCGGATTACGAATGCGCTAAAGCTGCTAAACATCGAAGCTTTGAAGCTAGGCTGTACCAAAATACGTCTCGCTCGTCCAATCCTCGTAACGAGCAGGCTCGGCCAACCTAACCAGAGTTACCTATAGATGGCAAAAAATCACAACAGCTATTCCTCGAACATTACCAGGTTAGGAAATGTGGTCGAATTGGCAAACAGGTGATCACAACGTCAGGTGATTAATGGTACCTACTTTGAAATGTCTGAAATTGGCTATGCAATCTAA
This sequence comes from Kalaharituber pfeilii, assembly GCA_015179045.1. NCBI lineage: Eukaryota > Fungi > Ascomycota > Pezizomycetes > Pezizales > Pezizaceae > Kalaharituber > Kalaharituber pfeilii. The sequence continues at coordinate 118,382 of WHUZ01000109.1, read as the reverse complement.
TATACTGGTCACAGGGCTAGCTTGTCGCCATGAAGACAAGGATACAATGTGAAGCTATAGCTACGAACCGTGAGTTGTCAAAAGGCCCGCAGTTGGCGAAATCTAGTACAGTACACGGCTACAGACATCTTCATCACTGCGTTAAGCTAATTCTTGGTATGTAATGAATGGTCTTTGAATTATCTCTCAACAAGCCGTCGGCAAGATCAAGGGGACCAAGAAAAGGTGCAGTGTGTGAGTGCGGCGGTTTTCCGGGTGTAATATTGCCTTTGCAGCTGTATGTTCCATTCACGCCATTAAACTCATGTTGTCGAATGGGATAACTAAGTTTTTACTTGACAGTTCTACTATCTACACTGACAGTCTTAATGTGAAGAGGCGAACCTCTTCGGCCCTGCCATCTTAACGAATATCAGCAATGTTGGTCAAAAATGGGTTGCGATGGGCTGATTTTTGAATTGCTTATAGTAGGAAGTGTGATGGACGGTCTTGAGTTTCGGACGAATTGCTCAGTCTTGGATACACCTCTGTTGGATGTTAGTGAGCGGCACGAGCCGAGCCAGCTCGAGCTCAAACGAGCCAAGATCATGCTAGTGTTTTTCTTGACAGCTCGCTAAAATACTTAGCCAGTGCAAGGTTTCAATGGCCGCCCGTTTCATAAACTGTAAATACCTAATATAGTATTAATTAGAGACTTGGAGCTCATTCTGACCTACCAACAACTTCGAAATGCACAATTTACCTGATAGTAGTGAGAAAGATGAAAATTTAGCTTAGTTTAGTTTAGTTTGTCAATATTATGTATATAATCAATCCAGGCTCGATTTTTTTTTTTTTTTTTTTTTTTTTATATCAATACTCGCGTGCCGCCCTATGGGCTATGGCGAGGTCTAGTTACATCAAAACAAAGTACAAGTACGAAACAATAGAAGTAAATCCCCCGGGGCTAACCCCTCGCCCATTCCAAAATTCCTATCACTCCCCGAAGGCCCTCCCCTTCATCTTGGTCACCCAAGGGTCTGCACAATCCATCCTCACCCCTTGGGCATCTCTGCTTCCAGACTCTACATTGAGACAATATGTGAAGGGTCGTTTCTTCAGCCTCGCCGCACCACCGGCATTCCGGGCTGTCAGCTGTGCCGACCTTGAATTTCCAGCGCCGGAGGCCCTTGCCTCCAAGGATGCCAGCTAGCGTTGCGACCCTATTGCCTAGTCTGCGTAGTGGCCTATATGACATATGCAGTCTGTTTCTTTCGGCCGCTCTCCTTGCTTTGGCCTCTTGTTTCATCCCGTCCTCCGTGACAATCTCGTTTTGATATGGCAGCTGTGTACCAACCTTGGCTGCTCGATCTGCTTCGGTGTTACCTGGGATTCCTTTATGACCTTTGACCCACATTACCGCTATGTCAAGGTCGCCCCTTTCGTTTCTCCGGTCCCAAGCCTCCCTTACTCGCTGTGCTGGCCCTTTGTGTGTTGGTTCCCCTTCGGCGATCCTTTGTAGCTTGGTTATTGCAGTCTGGGAGTCTGTGATGATCAGTAGTTCAGTGAATCGGCTTGTGAGGGCATCCTCCATGGCAATCAATTCCGCGTCATTTACTGTACTGAGAGCTCCCAGATATGTGGAAGTCCGTTTCTGGGTGTGCTGGGAGAACGAGCCTGCCCCAGTAGAGTCACCTATTCGGCTCCCATCTGTATAAACGCTGACCCAGCCTTGGTCTTCTGCTTCGGCAATAGCTGCCATCCAGGCTCGAGCTCACCCTCCAGCTCGGCTCGAGCTAGCTCGTGCCGCTCACTATTGGATGTCATGGGATGGTTTAGACTGCGTTGGACGAAGAAGGAGCGACTCTGTTTGATTGCGCAGGACACGAACATACCCGCTCCGGCTTAGCTTCACATAACTCTGTCAGCCATCTAAACTCATTTCACAAAATGCCAGCGTTCCGGGTCAGCGCGCCTAAACAACATTTCTGCCTGATTGCACCCGTGCAGCATTCCCGATTCCGGGATGTGACTCTGCCAAGGTACGCAATTTTTCCCCGGGGTCATCTGTTTTTTTTTTTTTTGTTGTGTCAGCCTCCAGGGATCTGATCTGCAAGTGATGCAGGGAACGTTTAGTATGCAGGTGCATGCAAAATGACCTCGCCGCCGGGCGTGTGCGCTACAGGAAAGTTTGTCCGATGTTTCCGAAAGCCAGGGCTAAATTCATCAACAACTGCGGACGCCGAACATTGCATGCACATCAATCTCCACAAACTGTACACTACGCATTAGCATTCTGAAACTTATGGGGATATCGCTGAGATGGGCGACGGTTCCGCGCGCCGCCCCGTTATGGGCCCTGGCAGCCTTCTCCACCTGGAGATAGAAGGCTCAATATGGCGTTTCTCCGGCGGAACAACCAAGATCTACCAGGTGGTGATAGTGTCGAGTCACCATCGCGACCAATATTTAAAGGGTCCTGACTTTCCACCGAACTACTCCATCATGAAACATCAGTATCTCCAGTTCCATTCCTTCCTCTGGTATCAACACACACAGCCTTATTCACAATGTTCAACACAGCAGCGCTCTTCTCCTTCGTCCTCCTCGCCACTGCACGTGCGCAGCAAGTCGGCACGCTCACCAGTGAAACGCACCCCAGGCTGAGCTGGCAACAGTGCTCTGCTGGCGGTAGCTGCACCACCACCCAGGCCTCCATCGTGCTTGATTCCAACTGGCGCTGGACTCACCAGACTGGTAACAGTAACAACTGTTACGAGGGCTCCGCGTGGCTCGGCCCGTATTGCGATGGCAACGACGGTGCCAGATGCGCCCAGAACTGCGCCATCGAGGGTGCTGACTACTCCGGTACCTATGGTATCACCACCTCTGGGAGTGAGCTTACCCTCAAGTTCGTCACCACGAACCAGTATGGCCAGAATGTCGGGTCCCGTGTCTACCTCATGGCTCCCGATGACACCAAGTACCAGATTTTCAAGCCAAACAACAAGGAATTCACCTTCGATGTCGATGTCTCGAACCTTCCCTGCGGTCTCAATGGTGCCCTCTACTTCGTCGAGATGGCCGCCGACGGTGGTCTCTCCAAGTACCCGAACAACAAGGCTGGTGCCAAGTATGGTACCGGTTACTGCGACGCTCAGTGCCCACATGACATCAAGTGGATCAACGGTGAGGGTAACATCCAGGGATGGAACCCCTCTGAGACCGATCCCAATGCTGCTTCCGGTCGCTACGGTACTTGCTGCCCTGAGATGGATATCTGGGAAGCCAACTCCATGGCCACTGCCTTCACTCCTCACCCTTGCTATATCTCCGGACAGTACCGCTGCGACGGCGCTACCGAGTGCGGTGACGGCTCCTCCCGCTACAGTTCCGTTTGCGACAAGGACGGTTGCGACTTCAACAGCTTCCGCATGGGCAACACTAGCTTTTATGGCCTCGACAAGATCGTCAACACTCGCCAGAAGATGACCGTCGTTACTCAGTTCATCACCGCCGATGGCACTGACACCGGTGCCCTCTCCGAGATTCGCCGCATCTATGTCCAGAACGGCCGCGTCATCGCCAACTCCGTCTCCAACATCTCTGGTGTCTCTGGAAACTCCCTCACCGACCAATTCTGCCTTGCCCAGAAGACTGCTTTCAACCACCAGAACCAGTTCAGGGCTTTGGGCGGTATGGCAGGCATGGGCAAGGCCCAACAGGCCGGTGTCGTCCTCGTCATGTCCATCTGGGCTGACCACGCTACTCACATGCTCTGGCTCGACTCCACCTACCCACTCGACCGCCCTGAGACCGCCCCTGGCATCAAGCGTGGCGAGTGCTCCCGTGACTCCGGTGACCCAGATGACATGGTTGCCAACCACGCCAACGCGTCTGTCAAGTTCTCCAACATCAAGTTCGGCCCCATCGGTTCCACCTACTCCGGTGGAAGCACCAACCCTGGCACTAGCACCGCCGGTCCACCCACTACGCCCACCACCACCTCTTCTGGCAGCAGCCCAACTGGCGCTGCTCTCTATGGACAATGCGGTAAGTGACACAATCCATTGCCCTTTCATGAAATGACATCGTACTAACAGCCTCGGATAGGTGGCCAAGGATGGACCGGCCCAACCACTTGTGCCCAGGGTACCTGCAGGTACACCAACCCATGGTACTCTCAGTGCCTCCCATAAACGCCTTCCGCTCCCCATGAAGTCATCAGCATTCATCTCTCGGCTCCTTCTCGCCCTCCTCCTGTCGCCAATTTCATCTAACGAGCGAAGGCAATGGTTTCGGAGCCTGTGATAGCGGTGGATGGTGTTTTTCTTTTCCGAGGAATGTAACATATGGAAAAAAAATATGTAGACTGGTTGGTTTCCTGTACTTGTTTGATGCCTCAATTCTTGTGTGTCTTATTTTCTACGATGGAATGGTTTTGATGGTTGGAATGTTGGTTGGCATAGGAAGGAACGCAGGACGGGACTTGGGAACTGTCATCGGAATTGTTCGATCTATTGGATATGTTCTGCATACAAATAGCGATGGATCCCTTTTCCACTTGGAGCGTGATCATGATATCTGTGATTATTGGATTGTGTGTCGAAGGAACTTCACTGGGTGCGAACGCTGGCAGGACTATTGGGGGTCAAAGGGTTGCGAGCATGGGGCCACAAGCTAGGCAAGACAGATGGACCAGAGTGCGGATGGTGCGGGGAAGAGGAGGAAACGACGGCCCACGTATGAAAAGTGCCCCGTGTGGAGACGCTACGCCGATCCGCGGAGGTGGGTGAAGGAAAAGGAGACCCTGTGGCGGAGCTTATGAGATGGATGGAACGTTAGGAACGTCAGGAACTGGGGGTGGCTTACTTCACGTTATGTTGATTTTGATTACTTGAATTTTCCTTTAATTTATCTCATATGTACTTATCTCCCCATAGCCCATAGGGCGGCATGCGAGTAATGAAATTGGAAAAAAAAAAAAAAAAAAAAAAAAAAAAAAAGGATCGCCTTCACGAGTTTTACTTGCATCATGAACTGCCCGAGGCCAATTCCACGACAGATAGCCCAACTAAAGCCACTGCTGGCCTTGCGTCGCTAAAGCATGTCAAAAGTTTCCATTCGGCGTCCGCGTGCTTTATAAAAGTCACATACTAACCACTAGCAGGATTGTAGGATATCGCAAGAACTGCGAACTTGCTATTTCAGTATATTTTCAGTAGTTATGCGGGGCGGCACGGACAAACTACATGTCGGATTGCGCATATTGGAACTCCCATTAACGAAAGCATGTACCTATTTTTGGATCGTAGGTGATGACTCTTTGTTCTTGGTTCTCGCTTTTTTCCGTTTTCAATACTAGCGAGGATGAGGAGAAGGAGTACCTGAGGGGATCACTGACACACGGGTCGGAGTTGCCCCTGGCAGAGCTCCCATCGTTACATCGAGGGGCGGAGAAGGAAGAGTGGGAGAGGCACATAGACCAGAACACCGACGAGGGTTGGACTCCAGTATATACGGACGGGAGTGTGAGAGGGGTAAGGCAGGGGCGGGAGCATGTTGGGGAGCGAACGCGGAAGCGTGGTATCTGGAGAAGAGGCGACGGTGAATGACGCGGAGTTGGTAGCGATAAGTGAGACGATGGAGAGGGAGGAGGGGGAGTTGCTGATACTGACCGATTCGAGACATGCCATCCGGAGGATGAGGGCCGTGGCAGGAGGAGACCCGGCACACGATGGCGCCACACGCAAGATGAGAAAAGCATGGGAGACGAGGGTGGGGAGGGGCGACGTGGACGTAGCGGTCATGTGGGTGAAGGCACATAGAGGGATAGAAGGAAATGAGAGAGCAGACAGGACAGCGGGGTGGGGCACGGCGTTGCAGTACAAGTCTGAAGTGGTCACAGAGGCGGGCCAGAGGCAAAGGGCGAGGAGGGAGAGAGCGGAGGAGAGGAACAGACTCAAGATCGCATACAGACCGCTGGAAAGAGCGGGTAGGGAGATAGGTCGATTGGCAGGCCTGCTAGGGGGGAAGGGCTTGAGGGCATGGAGGTGGCAGATCGGGGAAGGAGACGGTCCAGAGTGCAGATGGTGCGGGGAGAGCGATGAGACGACGGCACACCTGTTGGGGGGGTGCAGAGTGTGGAGGAGGAGGTGGCCGGGAGGAGAAGAGCATATAAGGTGCCCACCAAAGAAGAGAGAAGGAGGGAGAGATCCGATTGAGGAGTTGCTGGCGATGCTGGGGGAGTGAGAGAAGACCCCCCGGGTGGGGGGGGGGGGGGGTGGTGGTGGTCGTGGTGGGGGGGGGAGTTTACTCAATAATCTATCTATGTTACATAATTATTTAGCTACAGAATCGCCATAGCCCGTAGGGCGGCCTGCGATCAATGATATTAAAAAAAAAAAAAAAAATACTAGCGAAGGTTGTAGGTCATGAGTTTTGTATGTAGTTTCCGTCACGCACTTTAGCCGTGCGCCAGCAGGCCTACAAACAGGAAATAATCCCTTGAAAATAAATAAATAAATAAATAAATAAATAAATAAATATAACAGAGGTATTTCAGCTGGTTACCGTGCTACTAGCTAATATTAGCATCGCGCGAGTTTAATACAATACCCTAGGGGCTTGGTACGAGACTATACAATACCCATAGAATAGGAGGTGGATAGAGAGGAGATGCAACTCTCGAAATGTCAGCCGGGTAGCTTTGGCCTAACGGCAATACTTATAGAAAATATATTTGGATTCGAACTGGGTCGGTTCCACGCTTGGTTAGCGGGAGCCGGTTCGAGTCCGCCCACCCCCGGCTATTTCTTATTTTTATTTTTGTAAATTAGGGTTTGATGCATACTAGTATAAAGTATAAAAGAAGTGCCAATGCGTTCGCGAGAAGGATACTGTACTACCTGGTTACGAGACTACTGTACTGCAGTAAAGTACATAGGCTAGCAGCGTGTATGCGCGGTTACGTGACCAAAAAAAGGATTACTGTACAAGTACTACGAGAGGGTTATGCAACTAGTAACGTGCAACTACTGATGGCTTTTGCATCTTGTAACGGACGTACTCTCGGAGAGTATAGTAGGATTTTGCGGCAACATAGGTAAATGTATGTTGTGCGACGTCGACGTCAAGGCCTATTCTTGTAAATACAGTGTTCCCTTGCTATACCGGCTCCTCTCAGGTTGCTACATCCCGCTCCCATACAAAACCCTTTTGCTATACCGGACGCACTAAGAATACCGGACCGGACAGGTTTTGCCCCCTGTCTCCATACAAATAATATTTGCTATACAGTATACACTACCACTGATACGTCCAATCTTCTAAACTTAACATTACATAATTAAATCAGGCTGTCGTTGTCGATTCACTTCCCATTACATTATTTTTGCTATTCTATTCTGCCAAGCATTTTTATTCTATAACAGAACCTTGCTATACCGGACGAAAATGGCCGAGATTGTAGTAAACAGCTGAGATTGAAGCCGAGGTCACGTGCTTAGCGCAGTCAGATGATGCAAGAAAATGCCAAGACTTTCCAAAGGCAACGAGTTGAGTCGCCCCCCTTCTCGGGACTCGGCATAGGGGTTTTCACCGCAACGAGACTCTTCCGCGAGGCACGATATTGCCAAGAGTGAGACCTTAGACTTCGCAGAATTGTTAGTACACTACTATCAATACCAACAGCTCAAGGCCTTCCACAACGCTGCGAATCTTGGCCAAGACATGCATTCCTCTCGATTACCCCCTCATCTACGTTACATCAATGGGAACACGGGCGACATCGCTGTCCTGAAACCGGATCTTTTTTGTAGCGGGCAGCCTACACACCAGTATCCACCAGCAGCTGATGAGGACATTGAGCCACAGGTTCAACAGGCGTCCGCTGCTCTTTCCGAAGACGAGGGAGAAAAAATCCTCTTTGAAGGGTTGCAAGACAGCAAGTGGGCAGCAAGGCTGGGTTTTCATCGTGGACCTGTGTGGTCTAACCCCCGTGGGGTCTTGCAGAGGAAAATTTTGAAGCTGAGTAGGGCGGCTAGACAGGACAACCTGGGCAAAGGAATGAGGGAGGTGATTAGCGAGGATGGGAAGAGATGGTGATGGGGGCGGAGCATAAGAGAGGAGACGGAGGGGCATGCGATGAAGGGCTGGGGAAGATCCAGGCGGATGGGGAGAGATTTAGCGGGGCAACGCTCGGGATGGAGGAGGAACAGGAGCCGTCTGGTACTGGGAGGAGGGTTGAAGAGAGGACAACGAAAGAGAATACGGATGTACTGGTGCCCTCCAGGCGTAATCGTGGTGATGACTACATTCCTCCCCACCAGCGCACGAGAGCCGGCCTCACTGGGCCCGGCGACGCACCAGTTACAGGACCTGCAAAAGGAAACGCTGCAACAGCTGTATCTAGCGCCAGAATGTGCAGAACATATCGGTATGGGGTCAGAGAGGTGGAATATCAGGTGAAGGAGAGCTAGGCTGGTGAGATAGACACATGGTGCGAAAGCTCGTGGAGCTTGGGACGGCTGGCGGTGTGTACGAGTTAGGGAGGGATGCTTGAGAAGGAGGGGATCTAGAACTTTGCCGATATATGTGCTTATACTTACGAGAAGAGCTCCAGCAAAAAAATTGTTTTGGTTCCGTTTCGAGAATCTCAACAGTATGAGTTTTCAACTTGTCCGATAGAGTACTGCGTTTGAATCCGATTACGGAAATGGGACGATATCAATTGCGACTCCTCAGGTTGGTGTTAGATGCGGGTTTCGTTTCTTATTCATCATAGATGGGGGGTGAGATAATCACTTCCAAGACATCCCTCGTTGTCCACAGACCAGATTGTTAGACTGTGGACTAATATGAGGGTAAACTCGTGTGTAGCCTACTTGGGCTACGAGGAGCCAGCTTTCTCAATTGCAAGACACGAATTTAGACTATTGCAATGAGGCCAGTAGCAGACCTTGTAGCTGAATATAGGCTGATTGACACAACACAGCAACTCCTGCCATCCTCAACATCCCACTTCGACTTCCTGGACATCAGTATGGCACTTCTATGCTACATAATAACGCGAATGAAAATTCATCGCAGGCTAAGCTCGAATAGTTGCCCTGCCATGGCGAACAGCTGCAAGCGGGGTTACGTGATAGGGAAAAAAAAAAAAAAAGCTCGAATAGTTCAGGGGTAGAATATACGCTTCCCAAGCGTATGGCTCGGGTTCGAGTCCCGATTCGAGCATATGAAATATCTTTCGTTGCTTTGCGTTTTTGGAGAGCAGGGTAATGTTTTGCGTGACAGGATTGTCGTGGAGAAAACCGCAAGCTTTCCAGCGCAAAGGGCTTGCGGTGGGGAACGGTGGAGCCTGGAGTTAACAATTTTACTCGTTGGCCTCTAAATACTGATTGTAACTACTGATCTACGGTCCCACTACACCGTTCCGATTGTATATAAGGTATCTACGTTTTACTGTACAATCAATGCCTAGCAATCACTCCTCGATAAACTATGTTATCGTCTTGCTGCTTTGGTGGCAATAGTAACAGTACACCTACTTCCTCTCAGTGCTGGATAGCAACTCGGGTGTACGTACGACTAATTCCAACATTGACAATAAATTCAAAGCGGCAACCCGTAATCATAAGCTGGTCACGAGACTAATCATAAGCCTAACTTTCCGGAACGCTGGAATTTACGGTGACAGAATAGTCCTTGCAATACGAGCGTCCGGTAGCATACTGCTATCGACTCTGTCATCATGGATCCTGTCAAATTGGATTACCTGTCTTATTGGATCTACTTTGTCGGCCGGACACAATTGGGCGGGTGGGGATTATTGGATATTTTAGCCTTGTTGGACCAACACAGCGGTCCTGGCATTATCCAATATAACATGGTGTCTCTAACTCAACTAAAGAAGGGGATCAAGACCCACCGAACCGAACTAGAGAAAGCGGCCGAGAAGGAAGGATTCCAGCTAGAGCAGGCCAAGCGAGAAACACACATCATCGGGATCGAGGGCCCGGACTACCGATTAGTAGGGACTGGGAATTCAAATTCAACTCACACCTCCAGCAGAGGCTGAACCTAGGGAAAGCAACATGGGCTGCGGCAACGAGACTAGAGAGGCTGGGCCCAGCAAAGAGGAGGCAGCTATACAGCAGCAGCGCGAGAGCAATAGCAATATCGGGGAGTTGGGCATGGCTAGATTACGGGCAAAACGCTTGCCCAGAACAGAAGACAAGAGAGCTGGAAAAGTTGCAGTACGCCATGACAATGTCAATCACCGGGGCCCCCTGGGGCACGTGGAGAGACGTGGTGGAGGGTTTAGCAAACGTGGAGTCAGTGCAGACCTTCCTAGAAGGCGAGAGAACCCGAGTAGAGGTGAGAACCCTGATTTTTTTTTTTTTTTACATCACGTAACCCCCGCTTGCAGCGCCAAGCCATGGCAGGGTCCCTGGGCAAGGCTTAACAAAGAAACTTCTATATACACACATCCCCATTCCACCGCCCCCTCTCCCCTTCTAGAAACCTGATTCCAGAAACTTCCGGACAGTTCTTCCGGTTTCTGCATCAGGGAGGCTCCCCTATATCTCTCCACCTCTCCCCCCCTCCCCTCTTCTCCACACCTTCGCATCCCGGAACGCAAACTTCTCGTTTCCCCGATCCGGGTCGGTAAATCGCACGCTTCTAAAACCCGATCCCGGAAAAGAACCTTTCCAACTCATCTCACTCCTGCCCATTCTCCGCCGTCCTTTTCCAGTTCTTCTCCATGTCCCCCCATTCTCTAAAGCCTTCTGGACGAAACCTCTGCTGACTGCACTGGAAGGCTAGGTGCTCCCCCGTCTGGGCCTCCCCGCAGCTGCACTTCTCCGATTCCGCCACTCCTATGATATCCTCTTCAACCATGCCTTGCACCTCCCTCTTTCCAGGCGCATGGCCGTGAAGTTGGACACCGCCGCTCTGCTCCATAACATGGCGTTCCCTCCCCCATACCCCTTACCTCCCTCTTCTCCTTTCTCCATGCCTTGACTCTCTGGCGCACCCCGCTCCCGGTGGCCACCTCCCTCCCTTCTTCGCCGTCCCCTTCTTTGCCATCTCATCTGCCTTCTCGTTGCCTGCGATTCCGATATGGGCTTTTACCCACAACAGTTTCGCATCCCCCCCTTCCTCTTTCTCCTCGCCACTGCATTCACCACCCTTCTCACATCCTTCGTCTTTCCCTTTCCCACCCTGCCCGCCTTCTGAATCACCATGACGGCGGCTTCCGAATCCAGACATATCAGGACCGGTAGTTCCTCCGGTGCACTCTCCAGTGCTCTTCTCACCCCCCTAACCCCCCCCCGTCGAAAACCGTCGCTGTTCTTCCACCACCTCCGCTACCACTGCCGACCTCCCCCACACACCTGCCCCACCTTCATATCCTCGATCTTACTGCCATCTGAAAAGAAGACAGCTCTCTCCCTTCCAGCCTCCTCAATCGAGGTCTCCCATTCCTCTTGGCCCCCCTTCTTCCTCCCCAGCCTCTCCGCAGTTTCTACCCCTACCACCTCACATCCTCCTCCCCATGAGATCTCCTCCCCCTCTTCTGAGAATCGCGCCCACTGGCCCTGCCAACGGTCCAGCACCGTTTCATATCCATCCTCCTCCACCAGTGCCCACTGCACCCCCAGTCTCTCCAATTTCTCGCCTCTTCTTCTACCTCCTCATTACCTTCTTTAAAGTCCGCCGTGCACAGCTCCGCCAGTCCCGGATGATTGCCCTTGCCTGCGCCGCATCTAGGACCGTCTCTACCTCCTCCACCCCACACACCGCATTCACCCCCTCCGCCCCCGCTCCCCTCCCTCCCCCAGCTGCCTTCTTCAGGACTCGGAGCTGCAACCGTTCTATCTCCTTTCTCCACTCCTTCTGGCCTCTCTATCCAATTTCGCTCCCCCACCTCGCCACCGCTCTAATCATGCCCATGTAGACTTGCCTCCAGCTCCTCGGGCTCATACCCCAGTCCCTGTTTCCCAACCCCGCCAGTGCTCCTGCCAGACCCCTCGCCCTGCCTACCCTATTCTTCCAGTGCGCCGTGAAGGTTAAGTTTTCATTAAAAATAACCCCCAGCCACTTTAGGAACTCCCCCTCTCTCTTCTGCCTCTTCCCCATGCCAAACGTTATCATTTCCCACTTCGACTCCTCCAGTGGGATTTGCTCCTCTTCTGCTACTGCTTTCATCTCCTTTTTCACTTTCTCTCTCAGTCTCCCCATGTCCCAATAGCCATGCTAGTCCAGGACCATCACTGCTATGTCGTCCACATACGAAGGCGCCTCAACCTCCACCCCTGTCGCTACCCCCCTTACTCTCCTCTCAATCTTCTCCATTGTTGGTGCCATAAAAATCAGGAAGAGCACCGGCGACAGTGGGGACCCCTGTGGGACCCCTGGCCTGGACCGTGAGATTCTGGGGCTGGCCTGGCCTCGTGAGGGTCGCCTGGACCGGTCCAGGCGGTTTCAGTCCAATGCAGATCACGGCCTGTTGGATTCATTGGGGCCACCCAACGCCTGGAGGAGCAGCCCAGCTAGTCCGAGAGGCCTGGGAAGAAAGGGTCAAACGAGGAGGCATGGACGTAGCAGTTTTTTTTTTTTTTTTTTTTTTTTTTTTATATCATTACTCGCGTGCCGCCTGAAAGGCTATGGCGAGGTATGGACGTAGCAGTGCTGTGGATAAAGGGCCACAAAGGCATCGAAGGCAACGAGAGGGCCAATAGAGCGGCCAAAATCGGCACCCTCCTACCCTACCAGGATGAGACCGTGACAGAGGCAGGGTTGCGAATGGAGGCGAGAGCTCAAAGGGCGAGAAAGAGAGCTAGATGGACCTAAGGTACAGACCACGGGAGCGCCTAGGCGGTCTAGTCACCACACTAGCGGGACTGCTGGGAGGTAAGAGCCTTAGAGCCTGGAGACACAAGATAGGCTTTTTTTTTTTTTTTTTTTAAATTACATAACCCCGCCAGCTGTTCGCCATGGCAGGGCACACAAGATAGGCAAGGAAGGAGCCCAAAGTGCAGGTGGTGCGGCGAAGCCGAAGAGACGGCGGATTACATCTGGAATGAATGCAGAGTATGGAGATGAAAGTGGCCAAGGGGGGCAGACGCAGTGAGAGACCCACCGAAGGCGGATTTTTTTTTTTTTTTTTTTTTTTTTTTTTTAATTTCATTACTCACATGCCGCCTGATAGGCTATGGTGAGGTATAGGTAAATACACGAAGGTAACATGAGGATATATAGAGAAATAAAACAAAGGAAAAATAGACTACGTTAAATTATTCCCGCCCTGCCCATTCCAACAGTTTCCATCAAGAAGGCGGAGGAGGGCAAGAGGGATCCCTTGGCCGAGATGGTGGGGTGGACAGGGCGATGATTTTTCTTTCCTTACTTTAACTTGGGAGGCGGAGAGAACGTTAGCTTTCAGTTCCGGGCTTTTTCTCATATTCATGTCCACTGTTGATGTAGCTCAACAGAAGAATTTCCTGTTTCACTAACCTCTGCAGTTTAGCTATTTCCTAATTCTCCTTTCATTTGTATCTAACCTCGCCATAGCCCACAGGGCGGCATGCGAGTAATGATATATAAAATAAGTAAATATAACATGTTCGAGTGTAATATATTCTCTTAGATCATCTGCATCGACGATTTGATCAAAATTCCCTCAAACCCGATTGCGAAAATGTGGAGAGAGTGCGTGCTAAGTTAACCTAAGTTTTGGCTAGATTGACTTTTGTAGATCAACAATGAAAATTGACGGTGCCTATGACAAATGATTGTAGTAGGTGTATAGGCCTAGAGAGAGGGATGAGCGATTAACGACCAATTATACCAATTAGGAGCGGGGATAACAAGAAATAGCGCTAAGCGCGCAAGACACAGGCGAAGCTAAGAGGAGATGCATCTGTACTCTTGGACGGGGGTCATATATGGGTGTGGAATTATAGACTTGAGCAAAATATTCTGACGGAACGCAGTATATATTCTCCTTGCCCCCGTCGAAGTGTCCATTTTGTGGGTAGGTAACTTGCACGAAGCTTCGGCCTACGCACGATAGATCGCATAGCCCATAGGGCGGCATGCGATCAATGATATTTTTTTTAAAAAAAAAAAATACGCACGATATTTTCTTTATATAAACACACCACAGGTTCCGCCACCTTGCCAGCCCTTTCTCCATATGGTGATGGTGATCTGGACATATTTCACCTCCTCTATACACGGAACAGAAAGCGCCGGGAATCAATGCCGTTTGCCTTGCCTCGGGAGAAGTTCACAATGCCTTCACGAGAATACAAGCACTACGGAGGGGAGATCTCGGCTTCCCTTCAGTACCTAACTGAGTGGCGCCCCAAAATATCCCCAAACTCCCCTCTCTACTCTTGAGGCCCCCCGCACGAAATCAAGGCCCATTTTGGGAAACAGCAGGCACAGAGATGTAGAGAGTACGCGCGGGCAATCACATGTCCCCTCCCTTGCCGCCCTACATTGGCGAATAGCTGCAAGAGAAGGGGTTGTGTGATATATATAAATGTCTATCCCTTGCCTAGCCGGGCTAGCGTTGCCCATCTGGACTGGGCTTGGCTACTGGACTGAGTTCGGAAGCAGGGGATCCACACTCAATGGCTATGCTTCGCCAACTCTGCATCAACCAGCGGATTAGGGTCGGCTTGTCCCAGCCTTCTCCCCAACTCCAACATCGATTGTTGGCTGGTTGGCTGCCTTTGTGCGGGTGCTTTTGTTGCCGCACTTCCATGCCATTTGGAGTGGCGGGCCGTTGAAGCACAGTATGCAAGAGGCATTATCGTGTTCGGACAATCCAGCCTGCTACTACAGCTCCCTCTGAAGTCTGCCGTACCAGTGGGATCCTGCGAATATGCAACATCTCAAATTTTTGCGCCCTTGCAGTTTAGAATTGGCCGAATTTGGATCTTTTAGCCATTACTAGCAACAAATTGGTTTCACCTGGGAGTATTATTGTATCCGCACCCCACTGGGCACAACAACGTAAAACGTATAGGAAGCAAGGCATATACACTCGCCATAGCCCTGAGGGCGGCATGCGAGTAATGATATAAAAAAAAAAGGCATATACCGGCATAAACCTCTTCGTCCTAATTCAGAATATATCTCCATAGAAACAGAATCGAAAGCTGGAGCGTTCAAACGCCATTGCGGGTCATGCCAGGCATACAATGGTTTATATCTCTAAAAACAGTAACCAGTTTCAAGAAAGAATTTAATAAAATGCTAAGATCTTCTTTTCACTACATTTATTCTGTTGTTAAAAACTTTGAAATGAAATTCGAAAAATTTTATTTTGTAACAGAAAAATAAGAAAGAGAGAAACGAGGGTTGATCTGAAACTCATGGAACTTTTTTTTTTTTTTTTTTTTTTTTTAACTATTATTGATCGCTTGCCGCCTTATAGGCTATGGCGATTATCATGGAACATGGAATAAAACATCGTTAAAAATAAATTCCTCTAACTCTTTCCTTCAAGAAGGAAAAAAACTACCATTTAAAAGGCTAAAAAAAATAAAAACTTCTTTGAGAAATTTAAAGAAGAATGGAAGGACTTGTAAAAACCTCGCGAAAGTCCGCTACGTAGCCTTCTTAGCCTCACGTTTCTTTCTCCTCTTTTTTTTTTTCTTCCTCATTTTCCCGCGGCACGCGAGTACTGATATAAAAAAAAAAAACAAATTCCTCATTCTCCCTCATGGTTTTTTTTTTTCAATTTCTAGCAGGGCATCCTGTGGTGTATAAGATTCCTATATCCCGTTGACAAATGTAGAATACCGAGTAACTAGCTACCAGGGCACAGAGCGCAGCTTTGAAGGTCCTAGACACGTTCTGGAGGGTCTAAGATTTCTGAAAAATATCAGTCAGCCCAGGGCCTATTAATCCCGCCCACGTGGCATTGTGAATCTTATTGCAGAATTAGAATCATATTAGCGCTACTTTGTCCATTTTAGCTGTATTTGGGGTCATGCATGAAGCGGATATGAACATTGCGAAAGTCTTGCGATACAATGTAGCTGATCGTGAGTTTGTGTTACCCTAAATCCGCTGGAGCTCCTCTTGTTCCGCTTATTATTATTATTATCACTGCTTTAATTCCGAGTTTTCCTTTTTTTTTCTTTTTTCCTTACTTCTTACGAGTATCAATATAAAGCACCAGTTCTACTAGCGTAAATCAGCGGAGCCTTCTGCTCTCCTGGAGCAGACTCTAGTGTGCAAGAACATCGCAGTGCGAAGAAACGAGAGACCTAGTAATGGAATCACATGCAAAGAGAAACTATCTACGTTATACAGTCGCTATTATCCTCGCAGAATTCGCTATTAAAATTTATCTAGGGCACGAGACTATGCCTAATATAGTCTCACGGGCCTTCTCCTGTGCGCACATTTTGCTTTCTGTCATGGCTGCAGTAAGTTCCAAGCGAGCAGAAAATTTGTAGGCTTCGAAACGAAGTGCCTTGACAAATGGCCCCCAGATCGCGGTGCTGATCGAATTGCCGCCTCTCAGGTCGACAATCGAACAGAGCAAACAAACATATAGCTCGTTTGCATATTCCCTCATGCGGTATTTTTTTTTGAGGTGTAGACGAGCATTGATTGAACTGAGGATCTAGAGATGCATGTGTGCTTGTGAGTTGAGGACTGACCAAAATGGAATTTACAGGCTTAAACAAGTTTTGATATCCGTTACTATTCCTTACTGTACTTATGACCGGCGTGGTATTTCCTCTCAGCTGTGACACAGCAATGCGGGGCGGATATGCGTCTATGGAGCCGGCCAGACGGTTTTTCTGGGGCTGGAGGTTATGTCCCGCCAGTTCCCCTGACTGCAATGGGGAAGCCCTCCAAGGTTCCCGCACTTTTGCTAATTTTTTGTTACTTACATACTTATTCGTATTGGTCAGTTTGAGTAGTATTCTCACCACCGGAACTCGTGTCGCCGGTGTTCTTCCTCTCCACCGCTGCTTGTGCTGTTGGAAAGCTCAACATAGCCACGCTCTTCCTGAGTTCCTTGGCTTTATCACACTCCAACTATTCAGATATGTGTTCTTCGCAATGGCTAAATTCGTTCTGCAAATATATACCTCCATCTGCAAGCATAGCATCGACACGGCCAGGAAAGGAACCTGCGCATCGTCTCTCCCGACTGGCCTTTATGCCATCTCATTTTACCGTCAACCTATCCCCAGGGAATAATGACCCAACTGATCACCTAGTAGGGGAGGAAGCGGGGGTCAAGATAATCTTCGCTGTTTGTGGGGTTTCCTCTCTCCTCTCTGCAGCACTCACAAAGGTCCCGGCTTGTCTTGTCCGCCAGGAGTGAGACGAGCGACCGTCAGTTTCACTCAACTAAGCTCTACTTTGTGAAAAAGTACAGGTTCAGAGTGCCTATGCGGGTTCAATACAGGACGGACTGCCGATGGCCGTGATGTATATACTTGTACTTGAACTAGCACATTCCCATTGAGATTGTGTCACGCATCCGTCAACGCGGGCTGGGGGGGAAAATGTGGGTACTACGACTCGTTGTCTTCTCGAGCTGGAAGGTGCATGATTTGGAAAAGCACTGCTGTGCGCTTCGGCGGCTTGTTCCTACAAAGCGCAACCTTGAAAACATATCCATATGCTCCAAGGGTGGTGTTTGGCTGGTTGGGAGTGGATATTGGATTGGTGATGAAGCCTGCCACCGAGAGGTTGCAAGAATGGAAATTCAACACTCACCCCGCTGGTACTTGAAAAAAGCCAGATTACCCGTGCCAGCAATAAATACCACTGCGCAGGGCGGTTCCCGCGGCCCGAAATGAGATGCAGGTGCACCTCCGTGAAGCCCCAACACCACTGTACCGGTCGAACGGAATTGTTCCCTTGATGGTGACGGGCTTGAGCCGGCGTGGGCGTTAATACATGCCATCCACACATGCAATCCAGATCTCGCCATTTGGATATGACTATCCTTCTGTCTGGATGCGCGGCTTCCTTGCCCGTGGTGGCAAACTGTTGCTGGAACGTTTTACCACTCTTTGCCCCGTTCGTTGCAGGTAGCAAGTGGGAGCATCAGAGTAGTGGTAATTTCTGACGGAACCAGGGCATGTCCCCAAAGATCGGTTAGAAAAGGTGACACACCAGTAATGGTGTCCCTTGGAAGTTGCAGTTGGCCATGAACGAGGGGCGTGGAGATGCATACCCATGTAGAGATATATATGTGTGCACCGATTCAACCTGCAGAGCGTCCAGATAACGGCCCGCACATTGGGTGTGTGTGCACTGAACGCAATGCTGCATTGGCTGCCTGTTGGCGACGCATCTGATGGCACGCCAGATCTATCGGCAACCAAGGTGACTGGTCAATTGACGCCACGTGCCCTGTTACAGACAGAGTCGGATGGGGAGTGGAACTTTAGTCTGGTTAGCCGGGACTCAAGGATAGTATCAACCGTGCCAGCGTCCCGTCGCTCTTAGAGAACCCGACCCTCACGGTTGGCCCGGCGATATGATAAAGGAGCTTCGCATTTGAGCTGTGGTGCAGCCCTTCGCGTGTCCCCGCTGAGACCGCAAGTAGCCCTGGTGTGGTACGTGCAGAGTACGGAGACCCCACCATTCTCCTTCTTGCCCTGGCGTGGTGGTCTCGGGAAGGGACGAGACCTCCGGCATCGATCCCTCAGCCAGGGCCAGGTCGGCATATTGTCTAATATTTCAAAACTCTCCCCAATGGCTGTACAGTACAAGCTCGTGTCACGTTCAAACAGCGGAGAGATCCTAGGGGGCACTCGGATTCGTAATGATGCAAGGAATATTCGAATGGAGCCATGGTGCTTTTCGAACGAGACCCAGGTAACGTGAAGATTGGATGCTTCAAATGGGTGAACGTGACCATTACAATACGCCCTTCCCTCAACTCGCCGCCGCATCATAGCATCATACCCTAACGGGGCCCGGCTCGGCGGGTTGAATGTACGCAAAAAGCATTCCATGAAAACGTTGTAAATAGTTCCAACCCTTCGGTGGTTCAGGGTAACTTCAACTGTTCCCATGTCAGACCTCTTGGCCCCTGCTGGCCCTAGCACCTGCTTGCCACATAGAGCAGGCACCTCTAGCAGCTCTCCTCAGCGCCCTCAAACTCCCATTTTCCTTCCACACACCTCCCATCTCCTCTATCAACTCATCCCACTCTTCCCTGCCCATTTCCATCTCCCTCGCTTTTCTCATAATTTTCGCTCGCAGGGGGTGTAATTTATCTGTTGGAAACTCCTAACAACCTTGACAAGTTTCTACAGGTACCCTGGCCCTGGTACCAGCATGCATCCCCACATTCCTGGCTGGCATTGAGTGGAAGAAATGTGGCGGTGGTGCAGCTGCCCATGGCGACAGGAGTGCCTGGCATGAGTCCGAGGTCCTCTTTTTAACAGTTGCGAAAAGCTTGCCATGACTGTCCGCTGCTGGCTCAACCGCCTCGGGGGCCTGTGAGTCGACAGGATCTCCCTCTGGGATGGCTCCATTACCATGTAAGGAAGTGGCAGCTTCATCCTTATCTTCACCGGCATATGCGGCGGGAGAGACTCCACTTCAATTAGGGCAACTTCAGACTCCTCTAACCTGGCTATGCACATCCTCTTGTCATCTGTAACAATCTGCTCTTTTGAGATATCACTGCTGACTCCATACGATTAGAAGACGTTACACCCTGATCCAGTTCCTCAATCTCTTCCCTCAGCAACGACTTCTCTTTGATCTCAGTTCCTTCAAGCATTGTAACTGGTTCTCGAGCCGCTGCAGTATAATCCGATGCCCAAGTGCATTGAACCAGTGGCCAATTTGGCATCTGTCTATGACGTTGGGTACCCGGTTTTTGGTGTACCCCCAGCGCTAAGAGCTGACGGAGCTGGTACAGGCTGTACTTGAACGTCGGCTGTATCTGGACATAGTGAGCGGCACGAGCTAGCTCGAGCCGAGCTGGAGGGTGAGCTCGAGCCAGCTCGTGAGTAAGTGAGCTCGGCTCGAGCTGGCTCGAGCTGGCGTGGCATGAGCTCGAGCCTGGATTGATTATATACATAATATTGACAAACTAAACTAAACTAAGCTAAATTTTCATCTTTCTCACTACTATCAGCTAAATTGTGCATTTCGAAGTTGTTGGTAGGTCAGAATGAGCTCCAAGTCTCTAATTTTTACTATATTAGGTATTTACAGTTTATGAAACCTTGCACTGGCTAAGCATTTTAGCGAGCTGTCAAGAAAAACACAAGCATGATCTTGGCTCGTTTGAGCTCGAGCTGGCTCGGCTCGTGCCGCTCACTATCTGGACACAGCTCGAAGACGCTTGAAAGGCTTTATCTCGCTGGCGAGGAGGAACGTAGCAGGATCTTTCTGGCTTTATTCTGGGTGATGTGGTTGGAAGCCGTTTACAATTGGAAGGTTTTGATTGCAGAGATCGGGGACACGGCGGGGGGGCACAGGCAATTTGTGCGGGTTTTGAGGTGCAAGGTTGCATGGGATGGGATAGATCTGCAGAATACTGGGGCGAGGGAATTGTCGACGGGTCGGCAGTGCACAGTGAGCTTTTGCTTTAATCGAGACTCCGAGGTTTTGGACTCTGTGGTCGGAACATAAGTAGTGAGCGGCACGAGCCGAGCCTGGCATGAGCTCGAGCTGGCTCGAGCTCAAACGAGCCAAGATCATGCTAGTGTTTTTCTTGACAGCTCGCTAAAATGCTTAGCCAGTGCAAGGTTTCATAAACTGTAAATACCTAATATAGTAATAATTAGAGACTTGGATCTCATTCTGACCTACCAACAACTTCGAAATGCACAATTTAGCTGATAGTAGTGAGAAAGATGAAAATTTAGCTTAGTTTAGTTTAGTTTGTCAATATAATCAATCCAGACTCGAGCTCATGCCACGCCAGCTCGAGCTCACTCTCCAGCTCGGCTCGAGCTAGCTCGTGCCGCTCACTAAACATAAGGTCAGCGGGGCTGGGAGAATCGGCGTTTTGAGGAGTAGAAATGAGCCGTACAGTAATGGTCAAGTGAGTCTAGAGGTCGAGAGAAGGAGTGGACGAGATGCGTAGCTGGAGTCTTGAGATCGTGAGGGTGTTTCAACAGGGGTGGTATATACGCTGTTTTAGTATGATTCAATGGTGCTGTAGTCAGGTTAGGATAAATGAGATTCATGTTTGCTGGGCATAAATTTGGAGGGATCTGGATGGTAGGATCGGGGCAAGAAGAGGTTGGCCAGGGAATGGGTCCGGCAGTAGGTGCTATTGTGGGAGAAGCCGATGGATGCGGATGGCTTGAACAGGAATGCATAGACCACGTGCCAGTGCCAAGAATGGGAACTGTACTACTTGCAGATAGTCCGCTTCGGGGGGCTAAGCAAGCAGACTACCTCCCCACGGTCAACCAGACTAGGGGGCCGTCGCGTTCAGCCATCTTCCGCCCCCTCAGCCGCACCTTCGAAAAGAGCAAAAGTAAGTTGCTCGCGCCCCCCAAATCCCACCAAATGATCAATCCTCCAGGCCAAACCCTTCGGAGAAGGCTACAAGTGAGAAGCTGCCTCCGCCATCTGGAGAACTGGGTCGGTAAATAGGGTCATGTTTTCGTTGAGACAGCGATAGCGAGTATGGAATTGATGAGGTTGCCAACGATTTATAGTCAGTAACTGGTAACGAGATTAAGTCAGGACTACTCTTGGCAACCTTCCAAGTTTATTTTTTTCCACACAAAGCTGGAGGACCTCAACGGCTCTTCTGCTATCAAAACCGTAAAGATTGCAGTCATGTCTACCATGGAAAAAAAAACCCATTGTCACTAATTGTAGTAGGACAAATTATAGTCCATCAAAATCATATGGCTTTAGTGCAGGATCTATGGATGTCAATAAGAGACTGTAGCTATTTAAAAACCAAAATGCTTCCACTGCTCTATTGCTGTATTGTAATATATCTATACTATCACCAGTTCAAGTTGTAGGCCAATTGGGTTTCTCGTTGCTGAGATGTGTCAATTTTTGTTCATGTCAACTCTGTCGCCACGGGGTGCTCAGATCCCTTTCACCAAGACTTTTGTCCACTGACTGTATATGCGACGCAAGGGGCGTGAAATTACCATATCAGAGAATGCCCATGTCAGGCCGCCAAGGAGGATGTACCATCACCGATGGGGTAATGATGTGCCCACCGGTAATGATGCGTGCTCTTGGCACTCCTCCTCACGCATTTTCTCATCGTATTACTTATTGCAGGCATACAACATATATTGAAATCACATACTACAAGGCTAATTCCATATCGCTAAATCAGAATATTTCATCAGAATCATGAAAAAAACAAAAGGTCAAGATCTCTGAATAAATCTGTCATCCTCTATCCAAAAAAAGACCTCCTTGCAAATGACCTATCTAATATCATCCAAAATTAAGATATTATTAAAGAGACCTATCAATTCTTATTCATTGTATATCAGTCTATTAAGTTATAGTCAGCAATTGCATATAGAATTCATCTGGAATGCAGTATACCTTCAAATATATAGATAAAATTCAGATTCTCAGGTGAATCTTTAGATCTCGATATCATTATCAGTATTCTCAAAGTCTTCAGATGATCCCGAAATGCTAGGACTTGACATACTGGTAGTTGAAGGGCTAGAGATGATGACTGTAGCCTCATTTGAGGGCTCTGGTAGAGATGATGAACAATGTGGCTCAAAATTCACTGATGATACTTCTCTGGCCACCCCCTCCCTTGGCTGTTGAAACCCTCGCCGAATATCAACCATAGGTTTCCCTCGGCCGTGGCCCCGTATACGAACTGCCCCATGACCTCTCATTGCAGTCCGCTTAGCTACTTTATGTTCCTTCTCTTCTTGCTTCTATTTTACCCTCTTTTTATGCTCTTTCATACCTAATCACCTTTTTTCCTCAATAGCCTTTTTTTTTTCTTTCTTGACAGCATTCTACTACTTCTCTGCTTTCTCAGCCTATTTTTCTGCTTTCAGGATCTTTTCCACTGCTTCTTCTCTGTTACGGGCTTACCACAACCATAGGGCGGGCGGTCGGTGGCGTATACGAAATGCGAGCTAATGTCAGGCGGCGTCGCAGTCACATAAATGAGTATTATATCATATGAGCTATGCAGAGGACTAGCGAGCATCACTAGTCAAGTGTCTTTTTGACCTGGTAAACGGTAACTCTCTGCGTTTACCAGATCTGTTACATTCTCCTCTTACCTATTTTTCCAAATTTTGTTACATTTTCTTTTCCGCTACTTCAAGCACTGCTTTCACCTTTACAATCTCATTATAATGGGGATTGTAGGTATTTGACTAGCTGTGTACTCCTCTACGCAGCTTATATAGCAATGCAACAGCAATAGCATATTGCATACGTCATATATGTGTGCATATTCGCTCTACCAGCCGCCCAGTTACTAAAGGTATTATTAGCAAATTCTTAAGTGCAGAGCTCATCATCTCTACCGAAGGCCTCAAATAAGGCTACAGCCATCACCTCTAGTCCTTCAGCTATCACCATGCATAGTTGTAGCATTTCTGGATCACCTGAAAACTCTGAGAACACTAATAGTGATATTGATGTATAAAGATTGGCCTGAGAATGTAAGCTTTCTCTATATATTTGAAAGTATAGTTATTCTAGATGAACTCTGCATGCAACTGCTGACTATAACCTAATAGACTGATGCAGGGCAAATATGTATTGATAGCTTTCTATAATAATATCTTGATTTTGAGTAATATTGGGCAGGTTATACAGAAGGGGGGCTTTTTTTGATGGAGAATGATAGATTTAGTCACAGATCTTGATTTATTGGTTTTTTTGTGATTCTGATGAAAGATTCTGATTTAGCGATGTTGAATTAGCCTTGTAGTATATAATTTCAATATATGTCATATACCTACAATAAGTAATACGATGGGAGAATGCATGAGGAGGAGTGCCAAGAGGGTGCATCATTACCGGTGGGCACATCATTACCCCATCGGTGATGGTAGCCATTGGAGGCTTGGCACGAGTGATGAAGTAAGTTGGTCAGTAGGGGCTAATAAGTGTCTGGTGAACTTTGCCTCGCCCTTTTAAACGTTGGGCCTGCGGACCGAATGGGCGACCCACCATTAGAGCAGCAATGCATGCCGATTGCCTGGCTCCGGATCATGCATGTGGCTTCATGTGCCGTGTCGGGGCTGTCGGATATGAGCTCTCAGATAACATCCATGGATAATATTTGCGGAATGGGCCTAGCAGCGGAGATAGATTAACGTATACCATAGAAAATATTGTGCAGCCCCTGATGACTACAAAATGACATCCTAAAATTCAAATACTCATTCAATTGACTTTGTATCAAGTAAAAGGCATCTAGATACAAGTAGAACTTTGTTTTGTACCTTAGTTTAGCGTATCAAAATTTTTAGGATCGGTATACATTGTTTGTGGTGATATACCTTTCGCTGATATTAGGTCTGGTTACAGGACTATTCAGGAAGGTCGGACACTTAAAGATCTAACTTTTGCAGAATAATTTCTCCATTCAAGGGACAATGCAGGAGACGCTCTACAGTAGTGGGTATAGATGATGCCTCGGAAGTGGGCAAAAGCTCGTATCTCGTGGTGTCTGAATAAATCCGGTACCTAAATGGCATCTGACAAAGTGTCGTGAGGACGGTTAACGCTTGATCTTGGCATATGCTAACTGTTCTGTTCAATTCAATATTCACCAAGCGTTACAACTACCAACTGACGTCGCATGGATGCACACATTTGAATAATTCAGCAATGCGACGAATTACTGAATACGGCTGCTGTCTGCTACATACCGGTATATTCAAGACTTTCATAAGACTATACCGTTTTTTTTTTTTTTTGGTTGTAATTCATTTACTCGAGTGTAGCGCTGTTAGGCTAAGTCGAGACATGGCTGATGTGCATCAGCTGCTGTGGTATGGCGTTCACAGAACCACATGATCTCGACAGCAGTTTGGCAAAGACGAATATGTATGAATAAGGTAAACAAACATAGTTTATTCTTTCGCGAACGGTAGATAGCAGGTAAGGACAGCTTGAGCTTGTTCAACTTGGAGCAATAATAACCAACTATTTATCCTGTTCTAGACTTAACCCGGATTAGAGGGATTTTGGACCCCTGTACGTACCCCTGTAGAAGGATTTCAAATCAACAAGGATAAAATGAAGTAACCTCAAAGTGTACTAATACAAGACTCTTCAAAATAACATGACCCGCTGATTTGGAACTCCCACAATGCATATGAGCTTCCATCATGACCACCGAGTTTACTATGCATATTCAACTTGATGCATATAGTTTTGAACTTGAAATGTTTGCAAACACTGAATATATCTCGGATTTCCCATGATCCTGTTCAATGGGTGCCTTCCGCTAAGGATTTATGTGAAATTCAAACCAAATTTTACCAGGGTACGTTTCCACTGCAAGCAGGGGGTAGTTTCTCTAAGCACTTGGACGTGAGTAAATAATAAATCAAGAAAACTTTTTGTTTATGCAGACATTTACACCTTAAATGCAGAAATTATGAGCCAGTGAACAAGCTGTCAATCTCACCACCAAAGACAACAGAAGCTCTCAAGCACCAAGAGAGAGCACTAGATCTTAAGAAACAGCAGTCAAGTTCTGCTGGCAAGCACTAGGTAGCAGTCAGGTATTAATATATCTGAAAAGTGAAAGAGTAGAGGAGGCTGAACTGTCGGAGTGAAAATTTCTCGCTAGAGCATAAGAATGCATTACTGGATATCACATATGCAAGCAGGAATAGGTGCGAATGATGCAAATGTGAATTTAAATATCCTCTATATGGTATAGTTATTGTAGACTATGCTACTTCAGCAGTAGTGTACTCTAACTAACTGCTTTTGAAATTTATTGTTTATTGTTTATTCAAGTGAGTATTTTGAAAAGGGGGGGGGGGTACCCCTCTTTCAAAAAATTGTTTCGAACGCTCTACCAAACAATAAAACAGGGATACGGACCCCGGTTTTATTTCAAAGCAGGGGTTTGAATAACAGTGTGGAACTATTACTTCCACTGCTAGCGCGGACGGAATTCAGATGCCCGGGGGCCCATGTCGGTGTCCAAACCTATTCAGGTCCGTTGCTGTCGCAACAGGATTTTTGAATTCCTTCCTACAGGGGTCCAAAATCCCTCTATTTACTGAAGTATCCTAGCTGGCTCGCGAATCTAGTCCTCTGGCGAGTTACGCGGTCCGGTCCAGTCATAGTATTGGAAACGGTTTTCAAATTTTTTGTTTTCAGTTGTAGATGAATTATGTGAAAACCCTTTTGAGCCGAGAAAGGCGGAAGGCTTCCTGTTTTCTTTCCCCTTCTGCATTCCTATAGCTCCGTGGCTGAGGGAGAGCGATCTAATTGGATTTCAGTGCAGGGTTGATGGGTTGGCAACTTGAGGCTCTTTGTAAGTAATGATCCCAACAACGACCGTAGTACCACTTCATATTATCAACATTGTTGTTGCAATATTCCACTCGTCGTGTCGCAGGTCTATTAAATCAGTTTAGTATTACATTGATGGACGCCTTCACAATCTCGACCGGAATTGCCGGCTTGCTCTCATTTGCTCTCGAGATCACAAAAA
Organism: Kalaharituber pfeilii; assembly: GCA_015179045.1. Taxonomy (NCBI): domain Eukaryota; kingdom Fungi; phylum Ascomycota; class Pezizomycetes; order Pezizales; family Pezizaceae; genus Kalaharituber; species Kalaharituber pfeilii. The sequence goes on along the minus strand of WHUZ01000109.1, from coordinate 91,720 downwards.
TTCTAACGGAATACACCAACCAAGTCCAATCTGCCCCGAAGGATGCTCAAACATTGCTAGTGGAGATCAATGCTTTGAGTCATGTTCTTCAACAGCTAACGGCATTTCTGAAAAAGGAAGACCGGAAGGGGATTTTTCAACCCACTTCAATCCTATGCAATGTCATTGGTATCTGCAAGGGCAAAATCGAACATTTATATTCAACCCTTGCCAAATTTCGGTCCGGAGGTTTCAAAGACCGACTCAGGTGGCCTTTTCATAAGCAAGAATACCTTGAGGTTACCTCAACCTTACATAATTGTGCCCAAATAATCGAATTTTCGCTTACCATTGCGAATTGGTAAGCTTTATAGTATAAACTATTCTAAATCTAGCTAATATTTAATAGTGAATTACTTTCAAAAACCTCCGAAGAAGTAATGATGGCACTATCAGAGCGAAAAGAGAAGATCGACTCTCTGCTGCCATTATTGGATGCCTCCACCGCAGCAGCTGCTGAGATGAAGAAAATGAGCGCCAATATAGAAGAGGTTTTGGGACTTGTATCGAAAATTGATAAGTTAGCCATGGAGCTGCAGGAAATTAAGAGTGGGGTTCAGATTATACAGCAAAATATGGATGGTATGGAGTTATAAATCTCTTTTGTTACTTGCTTGAATTTATGTGCATGTGCTAACTTCCGGCTTCTTCTCCTCAGCGGAGAATATAGAGAAACTTCTTGCCTGGTTGTCACCACTTGAGCCACAAAAGCGACATCAGGATGTCAAGAACAGCAGACTAGAGAATACAGGAAACTGGATTCTGCAGAGTGACGAGTTTCAAAGATGGTTAAAAGGCCAACAAAACAGTGAAAGCAATCAGGTTCTGGGCTGCTATGGTGAGCCAGGAGTCGGAAAGACCTTTATTACGTAAGTATACATACTATTTCTACATCAGCGACTTTAATACTAAAGGAATATATAAAGCTCAATTGTTATCGACTACATCTCTGCCAATCCAATAGGACAGCAAATGAGTGATGTATATCTATACTGTGACTATCGAGACCAAAAAGAACAGAATTTGGTACACATTATTGGCAGTTTTGTCAGACAATTAGTCTTGCGACTTTTGTCCTCCGGAACTCAGTTACCTCCGTCAATTCACAATTACTTCAAATCCGCCAACGAGAGAAAAGAAAGTTTAGCTCTTGACAAAGCACTTTTGATGCTGAAACATCTTTGTGCAGAGTTGGATAAAATCTTCATTCTGCTTGACGCGCTTGATGAGTTACAGGACCAGACAAGATTGGATTTTCTCAAGGCAGTAAATGAGATTCTGCATTCACAGAGTTCCAGTTCGAAAAACCAATCCACCAACCCGAATGTGCATTTATTTTTTACCGCACGTCCACATATTCAAGACCAGGTTAATCGTTGCCTGTGTAATGCTGGTACGTTGAGAATAGTAGCTCAGGAGGAAGATATTCAAGCATACATCAACTACCGCATTGACAGAGACACCATCGACAACGGCGAAGATGCCATGAATAGTGAGCTCAAAAACGAAATACTGAAGCTGCTACCGACGAAAGCAGAGGGAATGTATGTTCAGTTTCAAAGCCTTACGTACCTTGTATGAACATATCTAAACTTTGGTATCTAGGTTCTTGCTCTCGGTCTTGCACATCGACATGATCTTGGATGAGGTGACTGTGGCTATGAGAAGAAATGCTCTACACAGCTTACCTCCGGGTCTTCATACAGCATATGATGGAACCATACTGAGGATGCGGGACTCACAGAGTCAATCCCGATACAACCTAGGCATGAGAGCGCTCATGTGGACATACCTAGCTGAGCGACCATTGAAGGTCATAGAGCTCTGCCATGCACTCTCAGTAAATGATGGGGATAAGAGTCTGGATCGCAACAACATTCCCTCTGCAAACATAATACTGCGCTGTTGCTGTGGGCTGGTGACTATAGATGATGAAACGTCGACAGTTCGTCTGGTACACTACACCCTTCAGGAGTATTTCAAATCCCACGATGAGAAATACTTTCCAACTGGCCATAACCAGATTGCAAGGACCTGTATTACCTACCTGGACTTCTCCGAACTAACTACGTACCATAGGACAAAATATAAGAGCTTGGTCAGCACCTACTACTATCCTTCAGAAGATATGCTAACGGACGAATACGCTTTGTTTGAGTACGCATCTTCTCAATGGGGCCATCATGCGCGAAAGCAGTGTGATGAAACTACTTGCAATCTTGCTGTTGACATGCTTCAACGTGAATACTGCCCAGCCCTTATGGAACTGGATTGCTACTTCTGTCATTGGAGTACGAAATGCAGATTATCAAGCTTGTCTGCTGTTGCTTCGTTCGGAGTCGACAGCATCTTCCGCGCTCTACTGCAGATTTCGAATCCGAATGAGAAGGGTAGCTGCGGCGGCACGGCGTTGCTCTACGCTGCAGTACAGGGCCACGAAGCTATAGTCCGCTTGTTGCTTGAGCGAGCCGATGTGGACGTCAATATCATAGAGGGCTGGGGTGAACCTCCATTGTGTTATGCAGCCTGTGAGGGCCATGAGGCGATAGTCCGCTTATTGCTTGAGCGAGCTGATGTGGACGTCAATATGAAGGAAAGCAACAGTATAACCCCATTGTGGTATGCAATCTCACAAGGCCATGAGGCGATAGTCCGCTTGTTGCTTGAGCGAGCTGATGTGGACGTCAATATGAAGGGAAGCTATAATGGAACCCCATTGTTTGGTGCAGCCTCAAACGGCCATGAGGCGATAGTCCGCTTATTGCTTGAACGAGCTGATGTGGACGTCAATAAAACAGGATCTGACGGTGAAACCCCATTGTTGGGTGCAACCTTAGAAGGCCATGAGGCGATAGTCCGCTTGTTGCTCGAACGACCAGACCTTGACATCAACTTCCCGGATACACTTGGCAGGACACCTCTCTCTACAGCAATTGACCGACAATACCTCCCAATAATTAAGTTGCTCCGTGATCGAGGTGCACAGTTAACCCCCTCGCCGACCACATCTTCCGTTAGTCAGAAGCGAAAACTGAGCGTTAGTGCCGACCAGGTGTCCCATAGGAGGTCGAAATCGCCTCGCTAGACTCCAGTTCCTTTTCCAAAATTGCCTCTCAATACTTTCATACCCATGTCATGCACGAAGGAGGATGAATGGGACAGGATTCAGATGTTCGTATGGGTAGGGGGGGGAAGCTCTGAGAGAAGAGTGGTAGGGAGGAGAGGGTGGTCACGTGTTTTGCTTCTGTTTCGATTTTTTTTTTTTTTCTTCTTTTTTTTTTTATATCATTACTCGCATGCCGCCTAAAAAATTGGCGGATCTGTGTTCTGTTTCGATTGCTTGGTAGTTTACTTGCTTTTGTACTGCAATGTTATTTGTCCTTATCATAGTGCAGCAGCGTGATGAAGAAACAATTACTTCAGGAGAGAAAGTCAGCACATGGAATATGCTACCGCGTGTGAATTGTGAAGATACACTAGGCTACTTAACGTTCGGGTTCGTCCAAACCTCTAACCTGAAGACCATTTTGTATATCTTATTGTTCGTGCTTCGATAGATACGACTGATACGGCTTTTTGATATAAACCGGCCACTAACATTTATTTCTGGAACAAATTACCGGTAGTATATTTTTTTCTTTTTATGTCATTAATCGCATGCCGCCCTAAGGGCTATGGCGATATTTAGTTACATATGATATAAAAGGAAGGTTAGATATAAAGGTAGAAATCCCCGGAAACTCCTGTGAGAAGGGAAAGTGAGAATAAACAATAAGGTGCCCGCGGCGCTCATTGGTAATGCGGGTGGCTCGAGCCAAGGGTCAGCATGTGCCGGGACCTTCCTATTTCCTTCCCCTCTCCCGCTCGTACACGCTCGTCCGCAACCACTTTTCCTCCGAGTGTCACTTTCGCAATTTCCCTCTGTGTCTCCAAGTATACCACCACAGAACTAGTCTTCTTGCCTTCCTCCACTATGATTGATTTCCTCCGCAGCCATGTGATCCGTACAATCTTTCCTATGTCTTTGTTGGAGGCCTCCAACCATCTTCTGACATTCCCCAAGTCTTTCCTCAGGGCTATGCCGTGGATGACAATGCTGTGTTTCGAGGTGGCGTTGTCGGGGAGGCTACCTATAAAAGAACAATAAGCTATGCGGTTGCTGCGTATGGTGGTAAAGCTATTGACGAAGGAAAGAGGTAGAGAGACTGTTAGGCCTATTGAGCGAGTAGTTGCGAGAGATGGACACTTATATAGATGAATTGTAGACATACAAAGAAAGTAGTATAACACAAATGGTTACGAGACTGAACACAAAGTAAATATCAGCGCTGGGTAACAACAAGTGCGCGATAGCTAAAACAGATGAAACATATGAAACGAACTACATATATGAAACTGCAACACAGGTGCAACAGATATGTGTTTCAACACTCTCGCTCAGACGGTGCAGCAAAGGTCATGGGCAAACCTGATGTGCTTCACATGTTCGAGTGTTTTGGTGCAGAGGTCAGAAGGGTTAGTATCTGTCTAGAAGTAGTCAAGGAAGAAATCACCAGCAGCAAGGTATTCTCTAGTGAGGTGATAGTGAACATCTATATACTTAGTCTTCTGGTGTTGCCCTAGATTGTTGAATATGTCAATGGAGGACGTATTTTTTTTTATTATTATTATTATTTTTATATATATCAGTACTCGCATGGCGCCCTAAGGGCTATGGCGAGGTATTCAGTTACATAGGAAATAAAAGGAAATAAGATAATTAACATGTAGATGCCCACGGCTCTCTCTGGTGATGCTTTTTTATTTTTATTTTTTTTATATCATTACTCGCTTGCCGCCCTGAGGGCTATGGCGAGGTTGTAGATACGTACAAAGATCGGAACACAGCAAGATCAGAAAAGAAATAGATGGAAGAAATAAATAGAAGACATGAATCACTCCTCAAGCAGCTCCATCAATACGTTCATCGGGTCTTCTTCTCATTTTCCCCTCCGGGGGGGTTTTCGCACGTCCCCCATCCCCCCCGGCCACCTCTCCCGCCACACCCGACACTCCTCCATAACGTGTCTCGTCGTTTCTTCTCTCTCCCCGCACCACCTGCATTCGGGCCCGTCCGCCTTCCCGATGCGCCACCTCCACGTTCTCAGGCCCTTGCCCCCCACGAGGCCCGCCAATCTCCCGGTCATGTGTCCGAGTCTCTCCAGGAGTCTCTCCAGGAGTCTCTCCAGTGGTCTGTATGACAGCTCCAGCCTGTTCCTCTCTTCTGCTCTCTCTTTCTTTGCTTTTTGTCTCATTCCCGCTTCTGTTGCCATCTGCGGTTCGTTTTGTAGCGCCGTCCCCACCCTGGCAGCCCGATCCGCCGCCTCGTTCCCGGGTATGCCTTTGTGTCCTTTCACCCATAATACGGCCAAGTCGTGGTCGCCCCTTTCCATCCTTCTCTCCCATGCCCTCCGGAGGAGGTTTGTCGCTCCGTCGTGTGTGGGGTCCCCCCGGGCTGCGGCCATCATCCTTCCGATTGCGTGTTTCGAATCGGTCATGACCACGAGTTCCCCTTCCCCCTTGTCCCTCGCTTCGCTTATCGCAACTATTTCCGCGTCGTTGACGGTGGCAAGTTCGCCCAGGTATGTCGACTCCTCCCGTCCTCCCTGGTGTCTCCCCGCTCCTGCTCTGCCTCTCCTCACGCTCCCATCCGTGTATACCGGGTGCCACCCCTCGTCTGTGATATTGTCTATATGTCTTATCCACTCCGCCTGGTCCGCGTCCCGGTGAAGAGTCGGAAGAACCGCCAATGGTAGCTCCTCCTTGTGCTCCAACGTCCCCCTCAAGTATTCTGTCTCCTCCTCTTCCATTCTGAGCCTCTCCTCTTGGAACCTCAAGGTTCTCGCCTCCACCCGGGTTGCTTCCCCTCTCACGAAAGTGTCTGCCGATTCCAGGTTGGCCAGTCCCTCGACTACATCCCGCCTGGTGCCCCATGGGGCGCCTGTGATTCCTCGTGCCACTGTATACTGCCATTCTCCAGCTCTCTCATCTTCCTCTCTTTCGGAGCCCCGTGTGCACTCTGGTGATGTGGGTGATGAAAAACCAGCAAAGGAAAATACATTGTGAGACCCACAGCTCTCGCTAGTAGTGTGGGTAGTGCCAAAGTCAGCATGATTGGTCTTGCTACTTCCGTCCTCTGCCCCAATCATACTGTTCCACTCTCAACCATCGTCCTCCGAGCCTCACTTTCCCGACCTCGGTAGTCTTCTCCAAGTAGACTACCGCTAACTTGTCCTTTTTCCCTCGCCAATCGGTATGTTCTTCTTCCTCAGCCAACGGATCCCGGTCGTCTAGCCTAAATCCTTGTTGTCAGACTCCAACCATCTCCGGACCTTCCCTAAGTCCTTCCTCAGGGCTCTTCCGTGTATGACGATGCCGGCTTTGGAGGTAGTGGTGGCATCGGGGGTGGATGGTGGGGGGGGGGGGGCTTGGTCTTTTGTGGGCGGGGGGGGGGTTCTGGGTTTTTGGGCGGTCGCGAGGCCTGGGGTGGGCTCGGGGCTCGATGTTTTGGGTGGGGTGGGGGTGCCAGCATGGGAGCCGGCGGTCCCAACCGTTGGCGCGGCGGCGATCCTTTGAGCTTCCTTATCGTCTAACCTGCGCTTGAGTGCATATGGGTCCTGAGCAAACGTAGCTTTTCCCTTACGCTTCCTGCTCTGGGTCGTGACCTCCGGTGTGGTTGCAGTCACCACACGTGGCTCCTCCGAGTGTGTGGTGACCGTTGTGCTGAAGCCTAATGCTTTGGGGGTATGTCTCTCTTCCGAGGAACTGGTGGGCTCCACCGTGTCGACTGTGACGAGTGGGCTGAAGCCTAGGGCTTCGGGGGGGTGAGAGCGGCCGTGGGAGGGGCTCGGCGGCTGGTGGGGGAGGTGGGTCGGCAAGCCAGTCTGGCAGGGGGTGGTTTGGCCCTCTTGCGTATTCCATCATCGTGGTGCCCCCATCAAAACGTATCAATAGGCGTGATCCTTTCATTGGGGCACGGGGGCCGCTTGTCCTGAATTTCCAGTGTGGCGAGCACCAGACCCCATGAGACGCCCGCGTCTAGCAGCGTCTTGGTCAGGGTCTCCCAGTCTGGTATCTGGAACTCGCGCCAGTCTTTGGAGGAAGGGGGGGGGTGGTCCTCCACCACGGGTGGAGGGGGTGGCGGGGGGGCGCTGGTCCTCAGCTTCTTCTTGCCTTTCGGCATTTGTGGTGGGTGGGTGGTGGTTCGGCCCTGTTGAAGAATATGCAGCGCTGAAGTGAAACATCATGCACAGTGGTTGGGTGTGCTGAACATATGCAACCTGAGCTGTGGCCATGATGCAGACTGACGTTTCATGATTGTATGGTATTCTATTTGCTATACCGATTATATCCTCTTTACCGTCTGAATCCGCTGCTATGCGCAACCTCATTCCGCACCAATAATTGTTTAGCTGGGTACGAAGGTACTTCCTGAATTTTGTTGCATAAATAGGGCTGTTTTGGGACGCATATTTGGGGTTATTCTGTAGGAATCAATCAACTGTATCCCACCGCAATTTAGCTCGTAATCTGTAGTTTACCACAGGTTATGAGCCCGGCGCTCTCTTAACCTACCACTTTTCTATAGCTTATCGCATACACCGTTATCGCCTATACCAGTGCCACACACATCTCTATAGCTGCCCCGCTTACTGCCTGCATCTTCTACATACACCTCGTCACTTCTATATACATTCGTCGCTTCTACACACCACGTTACTTACCCACTCTACAATGTCGAATACAACCTCAGTTCCCACTGTTCCTGCCACTGTTGCGCTAACAATGACGTATATCGAGATAAGTACGGGGCAGTAACAAAGCTAACAGAAATTAACTACAGGCAGTGGCATAAGGAAATCGAAGTTGTACTCAAGTCACATAACCTCCTAGATATAGTGCTACGAAATGAGAAGGCTCCTACTACAAGTACTGACAGCAACTCATCAACATCATCATCATCATCGTCGTCGTCATCAACGTCTAAAGCACAACCGACCACATCAACCTGTCACAAGCATAGCTTTGAGGTTCGACAGTCAAAAGCTGCATCTATAATATATGCCACACTATCAGATCGCATCAAGTTTCAGCTCTCAAAGATCTCTGATCCTGCCGAAGTATAGGAAACGCTGGAAAAACGGTTCAGTGCGCAAAAGAACAATGCACGAGCAGTACAAATAAGCAACGCCTTCTAGGAAGATAGAATGAAAGATACAGAATCAGTCAATGAATTTCTAGGGCGACTGATGGCTTACCAAACCAAACTTGCGCATACTGATTATGCTGTGACAGATGAGCAGCTTATAACCCATGCAATGCAGAGACTCACACCGAAATACGAGTTCTATAAGCGCTATATGCTTGACAGACCTGCAGACTGCAGAACCATTGACTATACCCTGAACATCCTCCTAGAATTCGAGCTAGGTCAAGAAAATGCCGTACAGTCCACAGTCATGGTCACTCAAGATAGAGGAAGAGGCAGAGGAGGATATAAAGGTAGAAGAGGTGGTCATAAGAATGGAAGTGACTCACATCTAACATGCTGGCACTGCCTGAGAAGGGGACACAAAATTAAGGATTGTAATTTGCGGAAAAAGGGCGAGGAATTACGAAATCTTCGTGGTATTGTGAACATAACCTAAGAACGTACATCTTAAAGACTTCACCTGGAGCTTTACTCTTTTCTTTGGCATGAGCACAAGGGTATTGCAGCCAATTGTGATGTAGCTCCGGCACCTTTCATACCACGCGAGTCCAGAGTCACTCAGCATACTCACCACCATTTCTTGGATCAATCTGTTCTTTCTCTCACTAACACCGCTTTGGTGCTGGGTATGAAAAAGGGATGACAGACGTGATTCTGTTGTAGTATGCTCTTAAACCGTGCATAGTCATACTCCCCACGCCCATTATTGCACCGGAATCTATATCTCAGTTCAAAATATACCCATAGTGCCCAAAGTAACAGTCCCATATATCGGTAGGGAGACGACGATAACGAAGACAGAGCGGCGGCAGAGAAACGAGAGGACAAACGACGAGGCGACAGGCGACGAGGCGACAGACGACGAGAGGACAGACGACGAGAGGACAGACGACGAGAGGACAGATGACGAGAGGACAGACGAAATAGCAGAAAGTCGAAAGGTATCCTGCTCATATAGACGGATGTACCAAAGTGGTGTTTGCTTAATTCGATTCGGTGGTAGAGTCCTCTGACTTCGATCTTCGGAACCGATTTCGTAATTCCTCGCCCTTTTTCCGCAAATTACAATCCTTAATTTTGTGTCCCCTTCTCAGGCAGTGCCAGCACGTTAGATGGAGTCACTTCCATTCTTATGACCACCTCTTCTACCTTTATATCCTCCTCTGCCTCTTCCTCTATCTTGAGTGACCATGGCTGTGGACTGTACGGCATTCTTGACCTAGCTCGAATTCTAGGAGGATGTTCAGGGTATAGTCAATGGTTCTGCAGTCTGCAGGTCTGTCAAGTATATAGCGCTTATAGAACTCGTATTTCGGTGTGAGTCTCTGCATTGCGTGGGTTATAAGCTGCTCATCTGTCACAGCATAATCAGTATGCACAAGTTCGGTTTGGTAAGCCATTAATCGCCCTAGAAATTCATTGACTGATTCTGTATCTTTCATTCTATCTTCCTTGAAGGCGTTGCTTATTCGTACTGCTTGTGCATTGTTCTTTTGCGCACTGAACCATTTTTCCAGCGTTTCCTATACTTCGGCAGGATCAGAGATCTTTGAGAGCTGAAACTTGATGCGATCTGATAGTGTGGCATATATTATAGATGCAGCTTTTGACTGTCGAACCTCAAAGCTATGCTTGTGACGGGTTGATGAGGTCGGTTGTGCTTTAGACGTTGACGACAACGACGGTGATGATGATGATGTTGATGAGTTGCTGTCAGTACTTGTAGTAGGAGCCTTCTCATTTCGTAGCACTATATCTAGGAGGTTATGTGACTTGAGTACAACTTCGATTTCCTTATGCCACTGCCTGTAGTTAATTTCTGTTAGCTTTGTTACTGCCCCGTACTTATCTCGATATACGTCATTGTTTGATAGCGCAACAGTGGCAGGAACAGTGGGAACTGAGGTTGTATTCGACATTGTAGAGTGGGTAAGTAACGGGGTATGTAGATGCAACGAGATCTATGTAGAAGCGACGAGATGTATGTAGGAGATGCAGGCAGTAAGCGGGGCAACTATAGAGATGTGTGTGGCACCGGTATAGGCGATAACGGTGTATGCGATAAGCTATAGAAAAGTGGTAGGTTAAGAGAGCGCCGGGCTCATAACCTGTGGTAAACTACAGATTACGAGCTAAATTGCGGTGGGATACAGTTGATTGATTCCTACAGAATAACCCCAAATATGCGTCCCAAAACAGCCCTATTTATGCAACAAAATTCAGGAAGTACCTTCGTACCCAACTAAACAATTATTGGTGCGGAATGAGGTTGCGCATAGCAGCGGATTCAGACGGTAAAGAGGATATAATCGGTATAGGAAATAGAAGATCATAGAATCATGAAACGTCAGTCTGACACCATGGCCACAGCTCAGGTTGCATATGTTTCAGCACACCCAACCACTGTGCATGATGTTTCACTTCAGCTGCATATTCTTCAACAAGGCCGGCCCAGGCCGCCCAGGATTCTTGGCCCTCATTATAGCCAGGGTGACCTGTACACAAGTGGTAATAAATATTCATCCCAGCTGATCTTTACTGCCAACCGAGCAAAAAGACACTTGACTAGCGGTACTCGCTAGTCCTCTGCGTAGCTCATATAGTACTCATTTACTAGCATGTAGCCACCTCGCGACCGCGAGGGTGGTGTGGGTTCTGCGAGGGTTGAGCGCATGTTACAGGCCGTTGCAGTGACGCGCTATGCTGTAAAGTTGCTGTTAAAGGGGTATTACATTATGTATTTAGCTATGGTTGTAAGTAATACTTCAGGAGATACAATATTTTCTGTAACCATTGGTCCGTTTTCAGACCATAAAACCATCAAATTATTTACATCTGTAATGCGAGACATTGCAACATAAAACTGGCCATGTGTAAATGCAGGCATACGTAAATCTACTCTAACAACATCTAATGACTGCCCTTGCGCCTTATTAACTGTCATTGCAAAACATAAACGGATAGGAAATTGCTTTCGCATCAGTATAAATGGAAGTTCTCCTTCTGTTGTTGAGAGTTTGATGCGAGGTAATAGGCGACGCTGACCTGTAAAGTCACCATTAAGGATTTGCGCTTCGATACAACGATGTCCGAGTTGAGTAATAGTCATGCGAGTTCCGTTACATAGGCCCTGCTTAGGATCTAGATTCCGTAATAGAATTATTGGTGCACCAACTTTGAGATTTAGTTGGGATGGAGGTAATCCAGCTAGATTTAACGTCTGTAAATATTCTGCAGGATATGTATCGATGTCCGTTTCACTTTGATCAATGTTGTCAACTGCAAAGTAGGTCCGCATATCACCTGGTATATGTTGAATAAGAAGTTCATTAAATTCGGTGACTGTATCATTCCGTAAAGTCAAGATTGCTCGTCCATTGAAGGTGTTAAGGTCTAAAGGTGCACTGTCCAAAAGGTTTTTCGGAAATACATGGTTGCAAAACTCCGAAATTGACCGTTCAGCCTCAATATATGAAGGTAATGAAATGTGACCTCGCAATTCAGGATTATAGGATAGTTGACCTAACCAAGAACTGAATTCTGCATTATTTGTACCTTCACGGACTCGCATATTCTTAGTTAAGAAGAGTTGTTGAAAATGCGGCCATAAAACGGAACGTTGAAGATATGCATTAACAATTGCAGCCCTATTACCCTTCGGAACCACTGGTAAAATTTGTGCAAAATCCCCACCAGTAATAATTGGAATATTTCCGAATAAAGCATTATCGGAAGTACCACAAATATCATTAAGTGTTCGAGAAACTGCTTCAAAGCAGCGTTTATTCTGCATAGGTACCTCATCCCAAATAATAAGGCTTGTTTCTCTCAATAATGCTGCTAAAGGAGAATCGCACTTGATGGAGCATGTTGAAAACTCGTTTAACACTAACGGAATTTTGAAACGGGAATGTGAAGTACGTCCGCCAGGAAGTATTGAGCTGCAATTCCAGATGAAGCCACGCAAAGTACTATTTTACCCTTAGAACGGAGGTAGTTGCATAGTACATTATAGAGAAATGTTTTTCCGGTCCCTGCAGGTCCCTGTAAGAAAAAATGGGCAGGAAAACCATTCTCTATTGCATATATAATTGTATCAAATGCATGTTTCTGGTCAGAATTTAGCATTTCATACCGTTGCTCATATAATGTTGCCTCTTGCTCTGTATTATACTGTAATTCATCTGCAAGTATGGAATTTTCACTGAATGTATTCCATTGCAGAACCGGAAGTGGTATTTGGAAATTTGTTAAACAGTGTCCTTGCTGTAGCAACATCTGATTGATCAGATATAGACCATAATCTAAGTGAAAAGAGTCTTGTAGATCTGGTGGAAGTAGATGCGGGTTTTCACTTAGAAAAAACATCAAATCATCACAGATATGGTTGCAAAAACGGTCCCATAGAGCTTTTGGATCTGTAACATTCCCATAAAGAAGAGCTGTTGCAAATAATGTACGTAACGATCCTCCGTTTCCAAATAAAGACGCCTCTGTAAAACATTCCACCCATTCATTATCATCCTCCAGAAGTCCTAATGCCTGACAGGCCTCTCGAAAGGTTGGATATTGAATATTACGGACAGTGCGTAATTCCTCAAAGCTTTTTGCACCTCGCACAACAGTTAATAATAGGCGTAAATAGTACTTTTCACCCATAAAAGGATTGCAGTGATAGATACGGCCAATTGCAATGCCTCGTTGTCGTGGTGTCCATTTCCGTAAAGGTTGATTCCATACAAAATGTGATGGAAACTCCTGATAAAGGTATTGTCGGGCATTTGGCATATCTTGATTAGCTTGAAAATAGCCCATTAATGTTGTACAGCTAGTACTTAATTGGTTTGCCAAGGTTTCTGCTGTTGCATTCTCCGCAAAGTATACTGGTTGCTCACCAGGGAGGTGTATTGCTAAATGTATGACCGGTGGGGATTCTTCATGCATATCGTACTCGAAAAGGCGCCATATCGCTTCCGTTGGGCCAATATAACGTCCTTGCAGGTATCGTTTAATTTCGTCATCTTCCGTATCGAGCTGTAATGTCGTTCGGTCTGACCCTTTATAGATATACTTATGGATGTACTTAACTGCTTTGACTGTAGCACATACTTCCACATTAATATGTGCCTTATAACGCCAAGATAAATATGGATTATATGGTACAATCCACTGATTATCAATTGTAACCCGTTGTTCACCTGATAATGGTACTGAAAAAGTTGTACCATTATTTTGTCGCCTATATAAAGGGTATCCATCTTCACGAATAACTGTTTCCTCCTGAAATGAACGTGGATATTTTTTTGGAGCATGTTTTCGGACCGTTTTCATACTTTGCAGTCATGCAAGGAGCATTAGGATTATGTATTCCACATGGTCCATGGATCATAGTTGATGTAACTATATTCCAAAGTTCCGTATTGGTAGGTGTATCTTTTTGTGGGAATCTCTGCCGAAATTATTTCATTAATCTGATCTGCAGATATGAAATGATCTTCCTTATGCAGAAAAACTAAGAGATGCATATGTGGTAATCCCCGTTTTTGATATTCGATTGTCCATACCCAACCAATACAACGTCCAAAAATATGTTGATGCTTGATTTCAGACAGTAACTGTTGTTGCTTTAGATGAAAAACTCTTGCAACTAAGTCTGGACGGTCTATAGCAGTTTGTGTAGGTAATAGCTCTTGTGTAATCTCTTTCCACTTCGGATTAGCTGTAAAGGTAATAAAAAGTGTAGGACGACCGAAATGACGAACAATAGCCATCGAATCTTGGAATAACTGTTGCATATAACGATCCCCACCAGTAAAACTACTTGGTAGAATAATACGATGTCCTAACATCCTTGTATCCATATCTTGCCTTCCTAAAGCATCCGTTAAGCCATTATACACATCTACTCGAATTGCTCTCTGATTATTACGGAGCCATAATAGTTTATTTTGATCGCAGACTGCCCATGCATCAACAATATATTGCTGAAATAATCGTTGCGCTCGAAATAAAGTCTCAGGCTCAGTATTTCGAAAGTGTAAACGATAGCGATAATAGGCTCTTTGTGGTAAACGGAGGCGACTTCGATTTCCTGCTCTATTCTCAAGCTGTAATGCCCAATGCCAACCTAAATCTTTAGTATTAACTACAAAATATTATTTTAAGAGGAGTACTAACCTGATTCTCCATGTGGAAATAATAAAACGTAATGTAATGGCATATAAGCAGCATGGTTTGGATTAATTGTAGTAAATCCATGTGCGCCAAGTGTGTTACGGTGCGCTAACACTATATCACGGCATCCTGCAGCTTCATACTCATCTGGAATAATGACCGCAATTTCTCTGCTAGTTGGTAAATTCTCCCGCCGCTTATCTGACCCATGTTCCATGATTAACTGCATTCGTGGATTTAAAATAATCCTTGCTTCCTCATTTTGATCTTGCATAAGATCCAAACGCTGTTTTGCAGTCAAATACATATCAAAAAATGGATTTACATTGCGAATTATCTCCAGCAACTGCCGTAACACTTCTGCTTGCAACATAACATGACGTTGCTCTTGAATTTGTACTGCATATTCAGGATCATAGTAATATAATTGTGCATATTGTGCAGCTGAATCTTCTGTAGGGTATAAAGGGCCTTGCATATGAAATAACTCGCCATGAATCTGAAAGCATTGAATTCCACGTAAGGTAACAGGTAAACGGGTATCAGGTGTACATTTAATAGAAGTAAAAGCAAGTGCAGTATTATATTTGTGGATATTATTACGGAAATCTTTAGCTCTTTGGTCCGTTCCATGAAATAAGGTATGAAGATAGGGTGGTAAAGGTTGCAATGGCTCCAAACGTATATCTCCTTGCTTGCAACATCCCATAAATCGAGGTGTAACTACACTTGATCCATGTATACGCTCATCCTTCCAGTGTAATGCTTTGCAAAATGAACATTCTTGATTCATTTGCCCTAAATCTAGATCACACCACCGTCGTATAGAGGATATAAAGGCAAGAGGTAATATTGGTTGATTATTTGCTGTTACTGCCTCAACTCTTGTTCTTCTACGCCGTATCTATATTGCATTAGTTTTAATATATGATATATCTCCGTTAGCATAAAAACATACTAAGCATGACGCGCAAGCCTTTCGTAAAGTTCCATTTCGAGCTCGTGCAAAATCCTGAATCGGTCTTATTCGCTTGCAACGGATACAATGTAATGTTTCCATAATTAAATCGGTATTTTATTTGGTAGAAATATGTAGGGTAAAAAAAACAGGGGTTGTTTATTTAAGGGTATGGACATTTTATTCTTTTTTTTTTTTTTTATTAATATCAATACTCGCTTGCCGCCCTAAGGGCTATGGCGAGGGTTTTTATTAAAAAACTCCAAAAAGAACGAAAGAAGTAAGCAACTTTAAATACATGATGCCCGCGGTTTACATAGTGTTGCGGGGGGAGCGGCCAGTCCGTCTCATCTCCTTCCTCATCTCCGTCCCCTATCCGCCTCGTACTGGCTAGGACATTTTATTCAGTATGTTGATACAATGTCGTTGTTGACAGGGGTTAGGTGCCCGCCAAGAGGGATGTAACTCAATACTATAATAGATAAAAAAAAAAAAAAAAAAACTTTGATTATCTGCGATAAAGTTTCTATGCAGTACAAATATTGCTTTGAAGCAGTTTCATATACATTGAATAATATCTGTAGTATGTTAGAGGGTACTTTATTGCAGCAATTCCTGTTGAAGCAACACAAAGTACAATCTTGCTCATGATGACCAAAGTAACATTCTGCTCCTCTTTTACACAGCCCAGGATTAGCCACATGGGAAGAGGCAGGAGGATAAGTCCGGTTGGAGGGCACAGTGTTCCTGCATAATGTATCCCATCGATATGGACGAATTCTATGCGTACATGTCGCATTGGAAGGGAGGTAGGAAGTACCAGTTCCAGGCGCTCAGATCCAGTCAGATGGACTGCTAGTGGGTATCTGCAGGAGGCTACATGGGCCTGTTGGCGGAGGTGTTGCAGATGGCAATGCTGGATGGTTGTAGGTACAAAACCAGACGCTGACTAAGCGGGTTTCATGCTAGGTGCCCGTCTTAGACTGCTGATACTGGTCACGAGATCAAGTCTGGACACACTCAACCTTACGCCGGTATGCGGTCCCAAAGTGGGAAAGATATGCAGCGCCAAGGAAGTCACTTTGCATCACGTGAATCGTCGGGTTTGCTATCGGCCGAACTTATGATGAAAATAATGTCGAAAAGTCTATGGAAAATTTTGCATCGGAAACCTGCATCATTTTTCCACAGATTTGAAATGCGGGTGATACTTAACATTCATTATACTCAACTCATATATTAAAAAATTAGCCGAATGAAATGTGCGGAAGATGATTCGCTGTATTCTCCCATACTCCGCCGTCAATTTGAGAGCTATTTGCACTTACAGGAATTTTTTTTTACTGTGGAATCCGGAAAATTGCGCAATAATCCCCGGTTACGTTAGCTGCAATCAACTGCGCTTCGCGAATAAAATCTGTAGGTTATATAGTATATCTCGCCACATGCTACGCGCGTTGTGAATGATAGCAGATATGGTAGGATAGATGTTGGAAGAAACTTACGTACTGTATAGTGATATAGAGACTGGTACTGTGTTTCACCACAACCCGACGCACACCACGTCCCGACGCACGTTTTACACCAAAACTGACCGCGCGCAACAACATATATCTCAACCACCAGAATAGAATTTTGTATGCGCTCTTCAGGGGAAATAAATAAAGGGTTATTCTTCATATTCCACACCTTGGCTTCTTCAGATATGTTGCTTTGAAGGGATTTATGATTCATGAAATTCTTACCATAAATTGGCATAGGCTTGGCATATATTTTTCGCTGTGATATGTCACTAGTATTGAATTCCACTTATCACACCTGAAGTAAAATTGATAAAAGCAGTAGGACACTTGAATATCAATATTTTATCTTATTCAAAGATGTAAGAAGCACATCAAGAAACCTTCTGAAGAAGTGGTGGAGTTATTCACAAAATTCATTTTCTCATAGAAACTGTATGCAATAATTGTATAGGAAAACTACCTGAAATGGCAATTTGATGTATAAATTAGGCATTAAACAACATTAAGCCAATTGAAGCACTAATTGACAAGAGGCCTATTGGGGAGACTCTCTAGCCACAATTCTATAGCCATTACGGTGAGCGTTGAAGGGAAATTGTGCATTCTACCCTCCAGTTCACTTTGTATGGGAATTCCATATAAATGCATGCCAAGACATCAATGAAAAACTCATAGTGCCATTATTCAACCACAATGTTTTTACAGTGCAAATAGAGGGATAAAAGGTGAAGAATAACCCTTTATTTATTTCCCCTGAAGAGCGCATACAAAATTCTATTCTGGTGGTTGAGATATATGTTGTTGCGCGCGGTCAGTTTTGGTGTAAAACGTGCGTCGGGACGTGGTGTGCGTCGGGTTGTGGTGAAACACAGTACTGGATATCATGTGATAGAACAAGGCAAATATTATTCCGCCGGCATCATTGTGTTTGTGACTTTTATTCTGTATCATTAGCATGCAAACTGCTGGAGATGTATTTTTTTTTCTTTTTACCAAGAGGCGGTCACCGATCGTTTCCGGAATAAATTGTAGAAATCGTAAAGTAGGCCATCAAACGAGTCGTCATAGTGGGGTACTATTAATAGTATTGTCATGGTTTGACTGAACTAGTGTGTGTAACCATCCCCGTGCTCGTACTCCCGTAAAATTCAGCCGTATGCACACACCCCACCTTAGCACGTGCTGCCAACGCACTGCATCTCCAAATCAACCCTCATTTGATTCTAATCAAGAAGGGCTCAAAATTCGGTTGGCCAGACATTTTCCTCCTTTTCCGCTGAGGATAGGATCAATCAGATCATCAGTGTTGAGTCAAGCCGACCGCGGTACTGTCGACACGGCCTCAAATCAGACGAGTTATCGCCTACTGAGGTTACCCGCACGCTTAGTATTGCCGACAAGAGACAAAGCCTTTGATCACCGTTGGAGCGATATTGGTGCCGCGACAGGTCAAGATACGCGTACTAAAGCAGGCTGCCCCTGAAGCGCATGTTGCGTTAAACTCGGTGGCCTTTCTCTCTCAAGTTAGGTCGCCCAGCCTCTGCCCGTATCCACCGGCTGTAGCTATCGACTAGGGGTGAGGTTATATCTCAGACCTCGCCGCCCACTATAGTTCGCATCGCCTAGGCTCTAGTGCACGATGCAGGACCATGACCAATCAACTATAGGCCCCATATATATATATCGCATCCTCCTGTTCGTTTTCCTGATCCCAATAACGTATCATGGCTATTCGAATGTCGATAAGTTCAGGAAGCATATGGACATGTACTACTGGTCGTTAAGCGACCCAAGCCCGAGCAGGCTTCTGGCGGGGATTATATTGGAGTCACTTTGCGTGCGTCAGCATCCCAATCTCGAATACAGTCATCATGAACATATTATGATAGCTAACTCATGTGAATGCATACATGTATCGCACTTGTGAGCAGGGCACCCTTGGGATCCTCTACTCATGCTACTCTTTGTGCCACTGCATAAAACTTGTAAGAGCTAAGAAGCATACGACACACCGATTCTACGGCACCATTGCCTCGGACTTCGTGTTGGGCGCAGCCTTGGCTGTAACTGCACGGGTTCAGGCCGACCTTCTTCCAAGTCCCCCCCATGGACGGTTGTGTCATGGCGAACAGGACCGTCGGTGGTATATGAAGATGCTGAGCAGAAGCTCGAAAACGGATGGATGGGAAGGTGTATGTCGTGGTATGGTGAGACACTGGAGGATTGAGGTTGCCATGTCGTGCGTATAGCAATACAAGATGTTTAACATTTCGTCCTCGGTAATCGAGACTAATTTGCCCTACTGGTATCGTTCTTAGCGTGCTCTGCTTCCTCAGCTCGGTCTGGCTCCTCTTGTCCCAAACCTTCATTCTCGACATCGTCGACCGACCGGCACCCACGAAACGTGTGAAAAGAATTGTTGCCAACATTGTGAAGACGGTTATTTGGGCGGTCGTCATAACTTTGGTTTTTCCGACTATGGTGCTGTCTGTGTTGTGGCAGAACATGATGTCGATTTCTATCAGTAATTACTTAAGTACTATACGAGTGTGGATAAGGAGCATAGAGAGGAAGATCCAGGAAGAAATATACTGGAAAGACGAGATGCATGCGAAAATTGCAGTTGGCCGAGACAGTGCAGCGCTAGTACAAAACAACAATATACAGGACACCAATGCGGTATTAGGAAAGTACAAAATAGGGCTCCGCAGATACTGGGCTAAGGGCAAGTCAAATACGCGCACAGCTACAGCCTCGACGGCTCAGGCTCCCGCAGCGACGGAAATTGAGCTCGGAACCCTACGTAGGGCGGAAGAGGGAACCATGCCCACAGCTCCTGGCGCTGCCGCAATTCACCCTCCATCACAATCCCAACGTAGCCCGACAGAGCAGTATCTACTTCGAGTTCTCTCCAACTACGAATGCGCGAGAACCATCGCCATGGAATGCCACTATATGGACCTCAAGAGATTAATGCTTGTTTCTCGCGACGTCAGGGGCGCGCTGTTGGGGTCTCTGAGTGGGAATATGATCAAGAATCTGACGTGTAGAGAACAAGACAAGGATGAGGCCGAAATTCAGGCCGCACTAGCAGCTGATGAGGCGCAGTCGAAGAAGGAATGCTGGGTGTGTTGGGGCAAAATCTGTAAAGTAAGTGCATTAAGAAATACTAGGACGTTGCTTCCTTCTGAGTTCATACGGAGCATGAAATTGTGATCGAACAATCCCCACTTCTGTTTATCACAGGAATGACCTAATGATTAATATCGCGTACATAGGGTTGTACGAACCCGTACATCAACTACCACCTCGCCGAATGCAAAACCTACTGCTCCCCCTGCTTCCGCTCCCTCTTCTGCGAGAACTACTCCCCCATGAACTTCTTCCTTCCCCCATCCTACCGTCCAGGCCCCTTCCGACTCTGGTCCACCGAGCATGCATCTCACATACCCGCCTCCGTGATCGGAATCATCGAACTGTGCAACTGGTGTAACGAGCTGCGCGGGCAGCCGATGAAATTGTACCAGATGAGATGGGAGTGGGCGAAGAAAAGACTGGCGATAGAGTGCGCGAAGTGCAGGGGCAGGATTAAGGCGGAGAAGGGAGAGATGGCGTGGTGGGGGTGCGAGAATAGGCAGGCGGAATGCAGGGCAAGAGTGCATTATCCTTGGGAGAAGCCGAAGTTTTGTTGTTGAAATTTGCGTGTTGTTATGATGTTCGGTACTTAGCTTGTTTATCAATATACCCATCCCGGAGGGGATATATTGCGTATTACGGGACTTCGACGACGACCGGATTTAATCAGCATGAGAGGTATCCAATCTCATGTGGAGAATTCATATTTTCTAATTTTTCCTTTCATTTCATTTCATCTTATTATTTTATTTCATTTGATATTATTTTATTTTATTCTAATCTGATTCCATTTTTTAATTTTTATTTTACTCTAACTTTATTTATGTATTTATTCTTTATTTCTTCTACTTAATTTCTAATTTAATTCATTTACTTAACTACCTTTTTTCCTTTTTTCTTTTTCTTCTTTTTTTTTTTTTCTTTTCCTATTTTTGCTCAAATCAAAGCCATACGGTATACGGTAATTTTTCGTATCAATCCGCCAATTTCCTCCTCTGAATTATTTTTTGATTTACTTTTTTTCCACGCTGCCCCGCCGAGTCCCCGCCCAGACACGGAACTACAGTAAAATGCGCGGAGATAGAACATCTCAGACAGATAAAAACGAGCATCACATAATCCACACTAAACATTGGACCTACTAGTAACTCACTGTCAATAAACCATGAGCCCAATGCCTACTCTGCCACTACCACAGTGTTGTTTTCTCCTTCCCGGTAACTAATACCCGAGGTCCGTGCACAATTCCCGTTTCCGATTCTCTGTCGATCACATTCCGGGCTACCTTGCGTCCTGCATAACTGTTGCTTGAAATTTCCCAGAATTAGCGATTGCGATGAGGAATTCATCACCGGGGACGAAAGAGTGCGGATAAACTTATAGACCTTGGATTCTGGATAAGAACGGTAGTTCAGGGGCATCTGCTCGTGGTTGATCGGTTTAGAGCTAGTATCCAACTTTTGAAAATATGTAGTCGCTGAAATTTAACATATAAACTTGCAATGAAAGCATAATTACGCTACGGGACAGAATCGTTACCTGTATGTATCCCCAATTGCATCTCCGGAACTCAAGCCGCTCCATATACTCTCCCCCCCCCACCCCGTCTTTACGATGTCTCTGGCGCAACCCCAGGGACCTGTATATCAAACATACATATATTCATACCTTTGAATCCGAAGTTAGATACCCCGGGGCCATGTATAAACCACAGAACCTTAATGGTGTAGCGGGCCTGCACATGGCACAACAACATGCAACATAATATCACCGTTCGTCCTCAAATTCTGTTTACTCAGGTGCTTGGTTTGCGAGGGATATCTGTATGGGATGTACAACGGATTTTTTGATACGAGCACGTTTTGCTACCTTGACACTTCTATTTATCTATCTATTTTGTTTTTTTTTTCCGAAAAAAAAAAGTACAAAGACTCAAGTGGGCAACTCACGCCCCCCCCAATAACCACCCTCAACACACTTCCCTAACTCCTCCCCGGCGCCGCGCGCGGATCCCAGCTAGTATCTATATTCTCCCTCCAGTTTGCCCCCTCCACCCCTTGCCACACCGCATTCCCCCACACCTCCTCCCCACTCACAATCTTAAAGCTCGCGCCCCCTTCATCCGCCCCCTCTCCGCCAGGGACCTCATTCACGTCATCATGCACCACCACGACTCCCAGCGGCCACTCCTCGCCCAGCGCGGCACCCACCGCAGCCACGCCGTCCGTGTTCGTCACCTCATCCACTCCACGGCTTTCGGGGATGCTGAACGCGAAGCGGTATGTGTGCGGATACGCGCGGTCGTAGACTAGGTACGTGGATGTGCCCTGCGCAGAGACGATGAGGTACCCCGTCGCGCGAGTGGGCCCGTGCACCAACGCGATGCCCTCGATGTCTGCGGCTATCGCGGACCCGGGTTGCGGGGACGCTACGGAATCCAAAAGGTACGGCGCAGTGGTGTTGGTGGGCTCCGCGGGGAATACCCATATGCCTGCAGCCTCCTCGCCGGCGAACAGCAGCGCGTTCTCGTCGTCCACGACACACGCTTCAGGTTGGGAGGTGCCGTCGCCGATGGTGAAGGTCCGCACGAGGGTCAGGACATGTTGAATGGTGGTGGAGTTTGCAGGACGCTGGAGCTGCAGGAGGTATTGCAGGTACTTGCCGGTCTTGGAGTTGATGAGGACGTATGGGTGGTAAGAGGGCGGCTGCTGCGAGTGGTACACACAGGAGCCGTATGGAATGAAGCCCTCCGGCAGTGGTTGGGGAGGGAGGGGGGTCAGGGCACCGTCGGTGGGGGAGATGAGGAACATGCTGTTGAGGTCACATTCTGGTTAGTATAAGATTTAACACAACATCACCAAAGTAATCGAAACAGATGATTTAAGCAAGATATAGTGACGAAACTAACCAAATGGTGTCGTCGCCCCTACACGCAGCCACCGCCACGTCCACCTTCTCTCCATCCGACTCCTCCACGGTAATTCCATACGCGACGTCCACATTATTCGGCTCTCTTGCCTCCCCCCATCCGACCGCATTACCATGCAAATCCCATACCCCGATGCCCTCTCCCACCTTACTCTTCAGAGTCCCCAGAATCCGACTTTCCCCTCTGCGCTGCGGATCCGGATGGATCCAGACCGCCGGGTCGTCTCCGTCCTCCCCCCCGACCGTCTCCGTCTCGAACTTTGCCGGCACGGCGAGCGTCGCGCACGCGGGACCCGTCCACGGAGGCACGCAGACGCAGGTCGACGGAGCGACGCACTTTCCGTGGGCGGCGCCGGAGCAGTTGTTTGGGCATTGCGGCTTCGCGCATGTGGGGCCGGTGGAACCGGAGAAGCACGCGCATGCCCTGTGTTTGAAGGAGGACGGGCAGAAGCCATTGTTGGAGCAGTTACGGAGGCGCGGGCATGTGTCTGGGCGGCAGCACCTGTTCTGGGTTTTTTTGTTTGTCCTGCTTTTTCCGCAGAGGGCGCTGGAGGAGTCGCAGACATGTGACCGGGGGTTCCAGGCTGTGCCGCTGTCTCCACCTACCCCGACGCTGCGTAACCCCGCGAGCGGGCTCAGGCCAAAAAATTCCTCGTCGTCACCCTGCGCGTTTTCCCCCTCGGCGCCGTACCAGAGTAGTCCATCCACGAAATCCGACCCAGGAACCGGCGCTTGCAAAATCGTAAAATCTTTCAGTGAATCCACGTTCTCCGGCTTCCGTAGAGTCGCAAGATGTGCGTCGAGACCTTGCGTGCCGTCGGAGGTGCAATCTAGGGAAAAGATATCTATTTTCTCCTCCGTGCCGACGAGTAATAGTTCATTCCGACCGTGATACACTACCAGGCCAACCACGTCATCCTCCGCAGTGCCGACCTGCTTCACCTTCGGCGCCTCCACAGAGTCCCGCGCTGCAAACGCATACACGACCCCGCCCGTGCCGCCGCCAAAGTAAACCGTCCCCTGCTCTGTGACTGCGCATGCGGCGGCTTCGACGGGCACCTTGAACTGCGTCACCTCGACCACCTCCGGCGCTGCGGCGCTCTTGCGGCCCCGGACCATGACGACTTGGACTTCGCGTTTGCCGAATACGTAGAGGTATGTGTTTCCGGTGTCGGGGCTGCGCCAGGGGCACAGCGACGACCAGTCACCGAGAAGGACTTTATCGTCGGTGGGGGCGCCGGCGGGAGCGCTACCGGATACATATGTGACCTCCGGGAGCTGGAAGAAGCGGAATTTGGAGTCGACTTGCGAGAGGGTAAGGGCCCAGTCGGTACCGGAGCCGTCGAGGTCGTAGAGGATGTTGACGAGCTTGGTGCGGCGGGTGAAGAAACGACCAGCTTCGACCATATCGCTACTAGTGGCGTTTACCGAGAGCGTCCAGGCCCGGAAGCCACCGGTGGCGGCGCTGCCGTCGTTGCCGAGGAAGAGGAACTCAGATGGGGAGGTGCCATCGGGAGGATAGTAGACAGCAGCCTTGTCGGCTTCGATTGGGGTTGTGCGGGAGGAGAGGGAAAGGGTGACGGTGAGCGGAGTGGAGGCGATGCAGGTGGGGAGGAGGATCAGGGAAAGGAGGGGGGGTACGAGGCATGATGCCCGCATGGTGATGGCTTGCAGGGGAAAACTTCGATGCTGGTGGTGGGGGTGGTGGTGGTGGTGGTGGTGGGAATGGGTCAAGTGGCTTCCCGAGACAAAAGAGACAAAGGGAAAGGCACTGAGAAGAAAGAGGGAAAGCAGAACTCGTATGTGTGCGGATACGAGCAGCCGGAGTAAGAGCGAATGTATTTGGCTGCGAGAGGGGCAGGAGCCGGTGTGCGGAGGTGGGGAAGGTGGCGAGGATGTATAATAATATTTATGGGAGTGTGAACTGTTCATGGAGGGGGTGTCACAATCATGATCACGTTCGCAGTATCGGGAGACTCGGCACACAGATTGTGACACCTCGCAACTCGACTCCCGTGCGAGATCGCGAACAGTATCGCAAGCATCACTACCACGTGCGAGAAGTCTTTCAGGAACAAGGTCAATGACAGGTACGGAAGTCATAGTAGGACCTGTGCATCCCTGGACACCGCGCTGGTGCACATAGATCGGCTCCCCTGCCGAATCTTGGTGCTTGAGCCGACCGGGGAAAGCTTGACTGTGCATGGGTCCATGTCCTGGCATCAATATTGATTTCTCCGGCTCATGTCCAATGAGGCTGGTGCTGCGAGCCACGGTATGCTTATCGGGTATCGCTGTCTGCAGAGACCTGGATGCGGGATTTGATATTAATATTCGCGTTGCCGCGGGGTGTGCGCACCTGTGTGTTGCCGTGCATGATGGTGTCTCTGGTCCGATTTGCATCGCGATAGGTATGTGGTTATGCTGGCACGTGTTCTGTCGCTGGCTCTCCTAGGGCGCTGGAGGGACGCTGCGCGTGGGGGGTTGCGACGGAGGCATGGGGATTTGATGGAATGTGCGATGGAGGGACGTGAGGAGGTTGTTTGTTGATATGAGATGAGCAGATGTGTTTGCGGGTGTTGCGCCGTTGCTGTTGAAGGTGGCGTGGGGTGGGCTTGGGCGGGGCTGGGGTGGGGTACGCGGACGCACTGGTGCAACCAGACTAGGACGTATGCATACTTACTTTTAAGCGGGGCAACGAATGAGATCGGCAGGGTATGATCATCGGGCGACTGGATTCTATGCATAGTTGACAGGGTTGATGTTTAGGAAACGAATGAAGAGCCAATGGATCAGGAACGTGTTTTCGATAAACACATATTTTTATTGCGGAACTATTCTTTGTTTGTTTTATTTTTTACTTTGCTAATATTTCGTCTCTCTCGGGACAAAGAACATCTTGTTCTCCGTAGCTAACCCCCAATGCAAGTCCGGAAGGCTGAACTTTTGCATATCAGATTCTGAGATAGTGGGTCTTTGCACCCCTTGGCAGCAACCAGTGCCAGTCTGGGTACGAGAACAGGGGACTGGCAGTTTTCTAGGGTATGATAGATTTATATTACTTACTGGACGTATTAAATCACTACCGTATCTTTTTTTGTTTTTTTTTGGCTGGATTTATTTTTTCAAGACCCAAAGATTTTGTTTGTAGTGACAGTAATCAGATGAAAAAAAAAAAAAAAGATCGGATTGATAGATACTGTCTTTTACCACAACCCGACGTGCACCACGTCCCGACACACATTTTACACCAAAACTGACCGTGCACGACATCATATATCTCAACCGCCAGAATAGAATTTTGTATGCACACTTCAGGGAAGCTAAATAACGGGTTATTCTTCACCTTCAATACCTCTATTTGCGACATTATGGTTAATTAATGGCACCAGAGTTTTTTCATTGATGTCTTGGCATGCATTTATATGGAATTCCCATACAAAGTGAACTGGGGGATTGAATGCACAACCTCCCTTCAACGCCCACCATAATGGCTATAAAATTATGGCTAGAGAGTCTCCCCAATAGGCCTCTTGTTAATTAGTGCTTCAATTGGCGCAATGTTGTTTAATGCCTAATTCATACATCAAATTGCCATTTCAGGTAGTTTTCCTACACAATTATTGCATACTGTAATTCACCACAACTCGACTTGCACCACGTCCCGACACACATTTTACACCAAAACTGACCGTGCGCGA
Source organism: Kalaharituber pfeilii (assembly GCA_015179045.1). NCBI lineage: Eukaryota > Fungi > Ascomycota > Pezizomycetes > Pezizales > Pezizaceae > Kalaharituber > Kalaharituber pfeilii. The sequence continues at coordinate 65,011 of WHUZ01000109.1, read as the reverse complement.
CAACATATATCTCAACCACCAGAATAGAATTTGTATGCAACTTGTAGAGCAGTTAAATTAAGGACTATTCTTCATATTCCACACCTTCGCTTCGTCATATATGTTGCTTTGAAGGAATTTATGATTCATGAAATTTGTACGATAAATTGGCATAGGCTTGGCATATATTTTCGCTGTGATATCACTGGTATTGAATTCCACTTATTACACCTGAATTAAATTTGATAAAAGCAGTAGGACACTTGAATATCAATATTTTATCTTATTCAAAATGTGAGAAGCATACCAAGAAAACTTCTCAAGAAGTGATGGAGTTATCCACAAAATTCATTTTCTCACAGAAACTGTACAGTAACTGTATCGAGATGTATGCCAGGGATTCTGAGTATGATGCCACGGTACAGTTGCCCGTTACTAAGCGTGTCTAGAATGGACCTCAGGATGGGGCGCAGATCGAGTTGTCGAATACTTGTAAGCTCTGAGATCCCAGGCACCCTTCTTCGCTTATGTATGCTACAGTACCGTAGAAAGTAGCGCTGCTATAGAGCTGGTCTGCCGGCTGTGGCACGACGTTAAGTAATTTATGTTGATACCTGGAGTCCGGCGCGTGGGGGAGGTGTGTTGATATCCGCTCCAGTGTAGATTGGATAGAATACGAGTGCTGTATCTAGGGTATCATACCAATTGTCTGTCATAGGGTCGAAGGTAGTAGGTGATAGAGTTCCCGCAAGAAGGTGACAAGTCCGACAAAAAAAAAGTTTGTAATGTGCGGAAAAGGGCGCTGTGTGGTTTTTAGTTTTTGTTTCCCCGGTTCGGCGGTGTTGGGAACTCGGGGAAGTTGCCAAGCGATTTTTCTTGGTCTGGAGACATCACAACCGTTAAGTACTGTATGAGGTTCATTTTCAAATTGCATCATAGTACTGCATCGATGGTCCAACGGTAGGATATTTGCCTTCCAAGCAAATGGCCCGGGTTCGACTCCCGGTCGATGCAGAACTATGATTTTCATTTTTGGAATTTTCATGCAATAATAACTTTGGTTTGGGGTTAAAATTTTACCGCTGAGATGCAAAAGGTCCTGTTGTGTGGGCGCTAGATAGTCAGCGTCTGGTTACGAGACTAGGCGCCAGAATATAATCGTGAAAATACGAAAATGCATATATCATATTTACTGGAAAAGATGGAGAAACTGCATTGGATGGACTGTCAAAGGTGCATTGCACCGCGCGAACACCATGGCTGGAGTCTCCTCGCGCTATTGCCTTAAGGATTCAGAGCCACACAAAAATGAAGGAAAAAAAAAGAGGTTGCCATGGTTCCGCTAGAATTTCATGACAGGGCGCCGGAATACTAAAATCTGTATTAAAAAGATTCTGGATAACCCGCTTCGCTGTCTCGGATTGAAGCCCTAAATAATTGGTCTGGTTGGCACGATCCCCGACTGGATTAATTCTATACCTCCCATGGTGTCCTCTTGTATCCTACATCATTAGAAATATCAGAAACCTCTAGTCTGGTTGGCACGGCCAGACTAAGAAACCTCGTAACAAGCATACGGTGGAGTATGTTCCTAAAGGGTAAATACAAGCGGAGGTAGATATCTCAAGAGGAGAGTGGAAATAAAATCGGGATCTTCTAAAGCTGCTGATACTTTCTCCTGGCTTCCGGGAATTCAATTCTCCGCTTTTCTCGCATCAACCCCCCCTGAAACTCTGTGATATTTTGATCATGAGACGGGATCCCGTATCTATAAGCCCCCTAATTCGGTAGAGTGTTCAACTCATTACAAGTGTATATATATAACAGGCACAGGAAAATAAGCAAATGCTGATAAATGAATGAGAAATTTTAAAACCTCTAATCTTGCGAAAAATTAACATCGAAATTGAGCTCATTTTGTATGGCGGGGGTGGGAGTCATATGCTTATATCGAATATGCATGCTTATACCGGTTGTTTTACGTATTCAGTTGGAAACGAAAACTGCTCCCTTGTCATGGCCTGTCCGGGAGGGAATATCCACCCGTAAATTTGACCATATTGTGTCGTTGTAACGAGTCATAGTAGCTTACCAATTCATTGGTGAAAAGCAAGCTGAACTATCCGACAATTCGAACGATTCGGTAACATTCGTGGATAGGTTGACCCATTGGCCAAATCTTACACAGTTGCTTGTTTGTCAGGAAATTGGTTATGGGCGGTGGTTTCGTATGATTTCCGTAGTCTCTTAAAAGCCAATTGCTATGGTTTACACACTAGTAGGGGCACGAAGTACCGCGTTTCTGAGATGAAAACAAGCTTCGTTAAGAGAAAGTGAGCTGACTAGTCTGAGCGCGAAATGAAATTCAAAATTCAAAAAGAGAAACTGGGAAATTCCGCACACGATTACTGAACCAAAAAAAAAAAAAAAAAAAAAAAAAAAAAACCTACAAAAAATCAGGGAAAATAAGTAAGAATGCTAGGAAGCTGTCAAGGTGATTATTGAGGTGTGTATACATACATATTGTTATCATTCGCGGCTTGCGGTAGAATTCCCAATACCCACCAGTTCCTCAGGCTCGATTAGCTTGGTTCAGATATGCTTCCACCAGTAGTTCTGCTATCTCCTGATTTGTGTATCGAACAGCCAAGGCAATTGAACATAAGGCCCCTGCGTTGGCTTCCAGTTCAGATGGCGAGGTATCATGCGGTAGCTTATCGAAGCCATGGTTTGAACGACAGGTTTCGTGGCCCACTAGGGCATTGTTCGCCAATAGGGCTTTCACAGTTTCGAAAGCGTCTCGCTTTCGATTTCGGGACACCCACGAAGGAGCTGAAGCTGCATGCATAAGGACTGTCTGGCCTTTATTATCGCGTCTGTTGACCTCAGCCCCTGCTGCAAGAAGCTGTTTTACAACCTCGACATGGCCTCCTTGTGCAGCCTGGTGCAAGGGTGTATGCTTATCTTCGTCACTGGCATTGACCTCCGCTCCTGCTTCTAGAAGCTGCTTTACAACCTCGACATGGCCTCCTGATGCAGCCTCGTGCAATGGTGTCTTCTTATATTTGTCACTGCTGTTGACCTCCGCTCCTGCTTCTAGAAGCTGCTTTACAACCTCGACATGGCCTCCTTCTGCAGCCTCGTGCAATGGTGTCTTCTTATATTTGTCACTGCTGTTGACCTCCGCTCCTGCTTCTAGAAGCTGCTTTACAACCTCGACATGGCCTCCTGCTGCAGCCCAGTGTAAGGGTGTTTTCTTATTGTCGCTACTGCTGTTGACCTCCGCTCCTGCTTCTAGAAGCTGCTCTACAACCTCGACATGGCCTCCTTGTGCCGCCCGGTGCAAGGGTGTCTCCTTATATTCGTCACTGGCATTGACCTTCGCTCCTGCTTCTAGAAGCTGCTTTACAACCTCGACATGGCCTCCTCCTGCAGCCCAGTGCAAGGGTGTCGCCTTATCTGCGTGTCTGGCATTGACCTCCGCCCCTGCTTCTAGAAGCTGCTTTACAACCTCGACATGGCCTCCTGCTGCAGCCCTGTGCAAGGGTGGCCATCTAAAAATGTCAAAGCAATTAACCACCGCTCCTGCTTCTAGAAGCTGCTTTACAACCTCGACATGGCCTCCCGCTGCAGCCCAGTGCAAGGGTGTCTCCTTATCTGCGTCACTGCTGTTGACCTCCGCTCCTGCTTCTAGAAGCTGCTTTACAACCTCGACATGGTCTCCTGCTGCAGCCCAGTGCAAGGGTGTCTTCTTCATGACGTCACCGGCATTGGCCCCTGCTCCTGCTTCTAGAAGCTGCTTTACAACCTCGACATGGCCTCCTGCTGCAGCCCAGTGCAAGGGTGTCTTCTTCATGACGTCACCGGCATTGGCCCCTGCTCCTGCTTCTAGAAGCTGCTTTACAACCTCGACATGGCCTCCTGCTGCAGCCCAGTGCAAGGGTGTCTTCTTCATGGCGTCAGCGGCATTGACCCCTGCTCCTGCTTCTAGAAGCTGCTTTACAGCCTCGACATGGCCTCCTTGTGCAGCCCAGTTCAAGGGTGTCTTCTGATCTTTGTCACCGCTGTTGACCTCCGCTCCTGCTCCTAGAAGCTGCTTTACAACCTCGGCATGGCCTCCTCGTGCAGCCCAGTGTAAGGGTGTTTTCTTATTGTCGTCACTGCTGTTAAGCACCGCTCCTGCTTCTAGAAGCTGCTTTACAACCTCGACATGGCCTCCTCCTGCAGCCCAGTGCAAGGGTGTCTCCTTATCTGCGTCACTGGCATTGACCTCCGCCCCTGCTTCTAAAAGCTGCGTTACAACCTCGACATGGCCTCCTGCTGCAGCCCAGTGTAAGGGTGTTTTCTTATTGTCGTCACTGCTATTGACCTCCACTCCTGCTCCTAAAAGCTGCTTTACAAGTTCGGCTTGGCCGTGGTCTGCAGCTACATTCATTACCGTCGTTGCAAGCTGGACGCTCATTTTTGGACCATCCGCAACCGATTGATGAACGGAATTCTGATCTTGCAAGGGATCAATAATCGTTTCAACGAGTTGTTCCATGACCTCTGCATGTCCATTTTGGGCTGCACAGTTGAACGCCTCAGCAAGTGTTTCAGCCAAGCGAGCTGTTGTCCAAAAGGTCCGTTGGTCTAGGATGTGACACACATATCTCAATTGTCCTGCGTTTGCAGCCTCTATCAGTAAGGAGCTCCAAACCACTGGAGCTCCTGCAAGTACGAGTCTTTCAAAAATCTGTAGATGACCTCCAGAACAAGCGCAATGGAGAGCTTTGCGCAGGTATTCTGGATTGTATGTAAGCTTCTCACCAGCTTGCAGTATGTGTTCTACAGTTGCGAGGTGGCCTCCTGCTGAAGCAGCCATGAGGGCTGTTTGTTTTTCTCCTGTTTCACCCAAGTGAAATTCACAGTCTAACTGTGAGCCTTTGCTGAGGTAGAAGCTGACGAGGTAAGGAAATCCGAGTGCAGCGGAGACTACTAGAGGCATCTCTGAAATTTGATGCTCATACTTTGTCCCAGCAGAAGCTCTGGCAAGGAAGGCGTCTGTATACTGAGATGGGAAAATACCATCGGAGGCTACTTCGTGAAATATCAGTTGGACTAGGCCCTCATGTAAGTTCTGAGCTGCCCACTTGAAACACTCATGGTGAGGATCATCTGCTGTTGGTGAATCTGACGGCCATGGGAGCTTGACCAGATTAAAGCTATTAAGGGCCAAATCTCTAAACCAGGTCCAATATTGTTTCTGATCTACGGAGGGCCCCAAAGCTTCGGGTAGAACTTTGCAATGGTTGAGCCAGTTCTCTATAATGTAATCGCGGAAACTAGATTTGTGCATCTGAGACCTTAATGCATCGGTGTCTGCACCCATTGCCGCTGAAGTTGGACTAAAAAGTTTCAGGTTGGCCCTCTTGGGAGCAATGGACGCCAAAGGTTGTTCAAGGGTCCGGCGAGTGGCTGCTGCAACCAACCCTGACTGCATTTCTGATGGAATCCACCTGGATAAAGGCATGGCGAGTACGGCCGAGGGTTGCTTTGGTTTTGATATCGACTCAACAGTAGCTGGTTCGAGTTGAGTCTGAAGGTCCCGAAAATGCAAGTATTGTAGACACCTTTTGGCCAGATGCACTTCAGTAGTTCGTGGCTCAATGTGAAATACCTCGAGTTGTGCTGGTAATTGGTATGTGTGCAGAAAGGTTACAACAGTCGAATGTATGAAGCGGACGTTCGACGAATCACACACTGGCTCTGCTACCATCAAAAAATTTCCACAGGCCTCAATAACCTTAACTAGGTCCGTCGGAATACGATTTAGTCCTTGTATTTGCATGGTGTCATCATCCCTAATAACCACTGCCTCTACGAGTTCTCGTAGTGACAACGGCCTCCTTGCCACAGTGAGCCACCGAAACGCCTCGACTGCAACATCCTTGTTACGATCCTTGACAATGCGTTGCAGCATTCGAATGTATGTCTCATCCAAATTGGAAGGCAGCGACCGTAAGGTTTCTCGGATATCCTCATCACTGAGATGCCTGCAAATATCATGCAGTTGTAAGGTAACCCACAGGAACCTGTGTTGCATTGTTTAGTACTTCCACTATCATATGAAGTTCCCAGAGCAAACAGGTTAATGGTATACTTACATTCCTTCAACGCCAACTATCAATGCTTGCTTTATCTCCTGGACCATTGCTGGATCTTGGATTTGCAATCTCCCATCATCCAAACGCTGCTTCAATGATGCATCAACATATCCCTCAATTTCAGGGCGGCACTTGATATCATCAAGAGATATGGAGAGGGCAAATGGAAGGTTTCTTGTCAGGTAAACCTCCTTGCGGCTTGAAACATAAACTTTGATAGACCGTCGTAAGTTTAATATTTTTTTTAGCAGTTGAAGTATCTGTGCTTGAACAGTATCAAGACATTCATCAATGCCATCGAGTATCAGATAGATGTGCTTTGGAACTCTGCAAGTGCGAATGAAAAGGTCTTGCCATAAATCTGTAGAAGGGATATTGTTGCATTGCTCAAAAAATCCAGCTAGATCCTCTTCGAATTTGGTGGAACCATGGAAAACAGAGAGTACCTGCTTTATCAAGCTTCGTATAATCTCCTCAAACTTGAGTGAACGATGGTCAGAAAAAGTGCAGAAAAAGTAGCCAATGAATGTTTTTCCGGATCCACTATTGCCTGGCTGGAAACAAGTATCTAGAAGATGCTTCACAATGGAAGTTGATAAAACCGATTTCCCAGAACCCGCTGTGGTGACAGACCATACAAATGCAAACTATTAGCCACTTAACCATGCATAAAGCTGAGCAAAGAATGCACGTACGTATTCCGTAGCACCAGAGTATTGCAGGGCAGCGGGCTTGAACCCATTCTTTGTACTCGCTCCTTTGATACAGCCATTCCCCAGTGCGCGGATAACTGGTATTCGCACATTCCAAGAACCTCATCGTATAATCATAATCGGAGATCCGTCTCAATTGCCTTTGCCGTTCCTCATCTGCTCAAATCAAATCAGGATTTCGTTAGTTTGGTTTGTATTTAAGCAAGTGAAAATTCATTCTGTGAAGCTGGATTAACCCACACTTTCTCTGATCTTGTCGCTTTAGTTCCATATTCAGCAGTTTGTCACGGGTTTTGCTCAATTGCCGCAACTGATCGTTATTTCCTGTAGTAGACTAGTCAGAATGCTGAACTTGCTTCAGAACGTGATTATATCCAGGAAGGGCATATATTTCTGGTGGGCTTACTTTTTGCTCTTGCCCGTAAGCTCAGGATCGATTGGGTGTTTCCAGCAAGTGCCTGTAGCTCCACATTTCTATGCTCTTCCCACTTGTTGTCAAAAAGCATCTGCTGCAGCCTCATTTTTCTAAGTGTATCATCCCTAGCAAGAGTAACTTGGTAATCCACGATTTTCTGCTGGAAGGTAAGTTTTTTTTCTACATCTTGCAGTACACCGTGCAATGGTTGCAAGAGTGCCTTTAAGATCATTTTGGTACCTGATATTACCGTTATATTAGCGAGGCTCCAACGTCTGCAGCTGGTGCTTTTCAAGGTTGAGATAGTATATTTAAATATTTTCAACTTACTTGACTTGCGTAAAAAAGCAAGAGCATCTGTACAAAAGTTCACCGTTTGGGCATAGTACTCAAAGACTGCATCTTGAAGGCCTTCATAGTGTGGCCACAGATCTCGAAATTCCTTGAAAATGGGGCATAGCTTCCCCAGTTTTCCCAGCAACTCGGTCAGTGCGCTGAAGTATCGAACGAAATTTTGAGCCGTCTGTTCCAGCATGTTACGTTAATAACACCCCAGAATGTAGGTTAGCAATAGGGCCAAATAGTCAAATCAACATATCAAGTGCAGTTCACTGCATACCAGTAACAAAATCTTGACACTTCCCCAGACCAGCGCTGAAATGCTTGCATTGTGCTGAATCATCGTATCAACAACACCAGCGAATTGATGTACTGATTGCAAAAATGCTTCACATCTGTTGATTTTCTTCTCCGAAACTCTTGCATCTTTCAGGGCTTTTGTCAATGCTAAGATATTGTCTGGGATCTCGGTTTGGTTTAGCTCTTTTTTTTTCGTCAGGCAACAGCAGGTTGCTAAATGCATCAACAGCATTAACTAGATTATCCCGGCCACTAGAGGCGATAATGGTCAGTATCTGAATAATACAGAGTCGAGGGCATCAATCTAGCGACAGTGACTGCGCAACTTACGTCGGCTTTTGAAGCTGCGGGCTACCCTGCTGAGCCATTTAGAGAGGCAGGGGCGTCGTTTTTCTGTTCTGTTATGCTTTTCGAGGGTAATTGGTTTGTGCGTATGCTGAATTTGATTTTCTGATAATGTAAAGCTCACTCGATGCTGAAGCTTGTTGACGTTGAACAGTTTAAGATATGGATAGGTTCATCGGCGCGGGTAAGCACGGGTGTGTATTAAATTGCGCTGCTCCTCTTGCGATCGTGAGGCTCAATGCATATCTCGTTGGCTCACACTCATCCCACCAATTGGAATCGCCAATACTCAACATCATCTGCTTGGCACGTACCCCAGGCATGCTGTTGAGCAGCCCCTGCAGTCTGCGGAAACAACACACAAAATAAAGCAGAAAAAGTTAATAAAATTGCAAAATATTTCAGAAAATATAATCCAGCAACATTATTATTGTGAGAAAACGAGGGACTGCGTCTCCCGTAGCTAAGGGATAACACCATAGTATCCTTCGCAAAGTATTCCAAACAACCGCCGGCCTACAATTCAATTTGTTTGCTTTACGGGTCCCTTCTTGACCGCAGAGTACTCGGGGGTCAGGGTTAGTCTTCAGATGCATACGAGCTGCATAACTGGGCGTCTTGCAGATTCCCCATAGCAACGCAACATAGCATGGATAATCGAACAAAAGTCTTCAGAACTTTTATATGGGATTTACATACAAAAACTTCTATCATTAAATTAATAAGGTGTCGCAGCCCCACCAGCAGCAGTAATAGCTCAGAGTCTATTTAGCATACTCCCAACTAATGACAGCAACCTCTCCTTCATTGTTTTTTCCCATTCCTCTTGTAGCTTTCCCTTCAGTACCTCCATGTCCTTAATCCGACAGCAGATTTGCATCGTCACGTAGTGTAATAATTCTAAAACGCTTGTCTCGTGTAGTCTCTCTATTCCGGAACTTGCTCAGACTGTCAAAATAATCTTTCCGGTTCCTCGTAGCTTCATTGCTGCTGTAACTTATGCGCGTACCGGTAATATAGCTCTGTTGACACCTATGTGTTTAGCGACACGTCTAAACTACAGTTAATTTGTAATATCCACATCGCATTGCCTAGAGGAGGCTTGGCAATGCAGTGCATAGGGCTTCTGAAGACTTATGTGCCGGTCATCAATAAGGGACCAAAATTACGGACTTGAACTTGAAGTATAATTTCACTACCCAACCACATCTGATTAGAAATTAAACATCGTAATTATGTACTATTTTGTCTGCTCTACAATCCTTCGATGTCTGAATAAAAAAATATTCAGAGAGCGTAGAGAAATTTTAGATTGAAAAGTTTGAATTTTGTATGAGGAGCCTCCCAAATTTTACATGCCAAGATAGCCAAGACTATAGAATTAGTACTAGTGTAAAAGAAAATATTACTATATACAGCAATAATCTATCTAATTTTTCGATGACTATTATGTACACGTTCAGTAAACTCTTTTGTACCATATGTATAACCCTCTCGATAGGCCTCCATACTCTTCACTTTCACTATATACAACAGGGGTATCCACCTCCACAATGGAGGTATCTGCTGCAATATAGGTATCCACTTCCACTATGACCGCTCTTCTTCTGCCTCATAGCAGCAGCAAGCAAACAAGCTCTTCTTTTCTTGCTGGGGCGAGCCATAGATGTATAATCGGTATCAGTTGTCTCTAAAGAACTATTGCTGTGTTGTCAGTTATTTTTTCCGGTTGCAAAAAGTGATGAAGCAGAATATACTCACTCATAGGAAATTCACTCAAGTTTTCTGATGTCAAAAGCTGTTTCGTCGTCGTAATATTGCGGTGCGGAATCAGCACAGATTGATTGTTCGTGGCGGGTCAACCCGGGGCAGAGAGGTGGGGTACGGAGGGGGTGCAGTGATGAGGTGGGGCAGGGGGGCAACCACTGCCTTCACCAGGTTGAGGACGGGGAAGGGGATGGGGAAGGAATGGGATATCAGAATAGGCAAGGCGGCAGAGGGGAGCAGGTGCGGGTGTGGAGAAAAGCAAACGGCAGACCACCTGGCGTTCAGGTGTGAGGAGGTAGAGTACCCGGAAGGATGGGGAAGGTGGGAGGATATTGACGAGAAGAAGTGGACGGCAGAGCAGGAGAACGGGGAGGCGGTGGATGTGCTGGGAGAGTTTTTTGGTTCGTTGAAGGTGTAGGGGGAGGGGGCGATTTTTCGTTTGTTCGAAGGTGGCGGTGGAGGAAAAGTTGTAGTTATTTTAGTGCCTCGGGGAGGTGGGGCGGGGAGGGGTTGAGTTTTCCGTTTGTAGAGATGGCGGCGGAGGGGTAGTTAGGTAAGCCTGCCTCCGGGCTTTGAGGGTTTAGACCCAGGGGCCCTGCCTTGGCGAACAGCTGCATGCGGGGTCACGTGATAAAAAAAAAAAAAAAAAAAACCCCGGGGCAGAGGTAATTTGGACCTATTAGTCAGCAAGCCAGCGAATTTTACAACAGGTCCCTTATTGATGACCGGCACCATACCCTTCACCCCGAGTACTTGACCCAGTTGCAAAAATAGCTAGTGGCTTGCAATTGATTGATGCGAGAGGTCACAGGTTTCTAGTCTGGTTGCAACAGGTTTGATGAGCAATGGATAGAAACTTCGGGTTAATCTGGTTGCTGCTACTGGTACTTAGGTAAGGTGGCATCAAATAAAATGCAAGATGGATGTGTCCTCTGCAACGGAAAGAATTGGTAGTCTCGTGACCACAGCCGTGGCTTGGTTTGGGGTGGCACAGATATTGTATGCGGGGCTAGTCCTGGCTAACGTTGACGTCTCTCCAATCAAAACGCTCCATATCACTAATAGCCAAACCAACTCAACAGCACTATTGGTACCCTGCCATGGCCAAGTGCTACAAGCGGGGTTATGTGATTAAAAAAAAAAAAAAAAAAAAAAAAAACAGCACTATTGGTAGCTACTGATATGTACAGTATGCTACTCGAGTACTCGTACAACCGTGCAGTCTTGAGGCTCAATAAAGTAATTCTGCCGCTCATAACTGTCTCAACTGCATCTACTGTACTCGTACACTACCTTCTTCGCAAGTGTAATCAGTGTTTCACCACGAGGTGACGCACACCTCACCACCCGACGTCGCAATGCATTGCAACGGCCCAGTTAGAGTAGTAATGAACCTGGTTATACTCTAACCTACATAGAGGGATAGTAGGGGTTGTCGACGAACAACTGGGAATGGCTACCAGAAAGTACCACTACTAACTGAGGCGCTTTTAGTGCCTTGGCCCCTTCGTTCATTGGTCTGTTGGCTGGTAGTCTCCAGTACCAACGTAACGCCTGTTACCAGTCATATTTGACTGGTAAGTGGGCTCTTCTGGTAAGTAGTGCTCAGTTAGTAGCCTACTTTTCGTACCATATGCATCACCCGCGTATTCACATCCCGATCACGTCAACATTGAGATGCATCTACAAACACAAAAAATGCATACATATCCTCTTTATAGGTTCATCATGCGTCAATTAAAAATCATAAGCATCATGATAGCTTTTACATTGCTTCGCTTCTGCGCTCTTGTTGTATTACAGCTCTTTGACTTAGACGGGGCATGGTAAAGTGAGTCTTGTTGTGTAGAGGCATATTTGTGGTAATTCATAATAAATTTCAGAAGGGTAAAAGGGGTGCCTCACGACACCTGCCTAGTTTGGCTGGCGTATTTTCTCTAGTACCTTCTGGTAGCCATTCCCAGTTGTTCGTCGACAACCCCTAGTGCAACCAGACTAGTTGTACTTGCTTTACTGAATTTGCCTTCCCCGCTTTGAGTACGGAAGAAAGCAAACGAAACTGCCAAGAAGCTTCAAGAAGCCACGGAACAATCCTCCTCCATGATTTTCTCCTGCTGTAACGAACCCGCCCCTACTAGTGGACTAAAAGGAGAACCCATGTAAAGTATTGCATATTCCACTCTCATGCAACCATTCTTGCTCTAACCAAAAGATGAATGGTATGTAAGAAGCTGAAAAGACTAATGTAGTTCACCACTTTCCCGGACACCCCACTTTCCCGGACACATTTACCACCAAAACTGCGCAACTTTCGCACTCAATATCTCAACAACCACAACAGTATTTGTGAATGCGCTTTGTATAGCTATTAGTCAAAGTGTAATTCTTGCTATCTAGCACTTTTTCTTCATCAAAAATTGTGGGTGCAAAGGGATTATGGCTTGTCGCATTTTTGTTGGAAGGCTTGGCATTTATTTGTATGGGATCTCCATACAAATGTCACCACCCCCGAATTCTGCATGCTACACATGCAATCAATTCATGAAAAAAACTCAGACACTCACATTCAATAGGATCACTCAGTTGGAAACTATGAGCAACGCAGTTAGGTAATACCTGTAGTGGTTGTGAAATTATTCACAATATTCATATTTCCCATAGAAACCATTTGTATGAGAAACACACCCAAAAGTAGATAGTTGTACACCAACTCTACAATTCAACAAATGAAAGTAAACTAAATGCAGCACCTTACTATAACTCTTCAGGTGATTCTTGACATAGCTATTGTAATTAGCGTTGAAGAGTAGGACTATATTCAAGTCTTATGAACGTTTTGTATGGAGATCCCATACAAATAAATGCCAAGCCTTCCAACAAAAATGCGACAAGCCATAATCCCTTTGCACCCACAATTTTTGATGAAGAAAAAGTGCTAGATAGCAAGAATTACACTTTGTCTAATAGCTATACAAAGCGTATTCACAAATACTGTTGTGGTTGTTGAGATATTGAGTGCGAAGTTTGCGCAGTTTTGGTGGTAAATGTGTCCGGGAAAGTGGGGTGTCTGGGAAAGTGGTGAACTACAGTACATATTATTGGAAAATACTATCAGAATCTACTTTTTTCCAACTACTACCAGTACATATGTCTACTGCTTAACCAACTTCCGAATGCTTCAGAATCTTACATAGTAGAGGCTCCAATAACACTGTTGAGAGACATTGTCGTCACATTGTCGCTGTAGAGTTGACTTCAGCTGCATGTATATCTTAGCTCAGCTACGATACTGATGACAACTTGCTAGTTTCATATTTCCCCTGGCTATTAGCAAACCCATCTCCCTGCCATAGGCTCATAGCCTGTATGCGGGGTTGTGTGACCAAAATAAAAAAAACATCCTCAGCCCAAGGTACTATATTTTCTACTCAATCCATCTTTTCCGACGAATTGTTTTCGCAATTCATTGACAATTGTCTTCTATGTTTTGGCTCTATTCTGCGCTTCTCACTCGCTTAATCCTCACTATTTCCCACCATTGGAGTTGCCATTTTGATATCATGAGTAAAGCTAATAGCTAAATGAATTTGAAACTAATTCTCACTTAGGCTATCTCCTTTTTTTCTACCTCGCTATCAGTTATCTCATTGCTACTGTCATTGAATTGTATTCACTTCATAGGGCTGAGCATCATGATGCCGGATGCTTCTGCAGGTGTAGATTGTGCAAAAAGAAAATTTTTTCGTTCAGCATGAATTCAGCTCAAGCTATATTTCCATGGCAGCAGTCCATATTTTCGTCCTTCAGGCATTTTTAATATCATCGCATTTGCCGCAGGTTGTCTTTTTGGTGAGTATCTACATGCATATCAAGGTAGGCTTGTCGCGGGACACCATATATTATGTGCGATCTACAGCTCCATGGGTCCCAGTATAAGCAAAAATGTTTCCTGGAAACACCTATTGAAAATTGTGCCCTTTTCAGCTGCTTGCGTAGAACTGTTCCGGTGTTGATTTCACAAAGTATCGCGTTTACCGTGCGCAACGAGATCCCTATGCATGCTTGCGCGGTAACAACCAGACCTGAATGTAATAAAGGTAAAGTCTACCTAGGTGCCAAGAGTGCTCGGAAATCCGAGGCGCGAGATGAAACTGATGCCCTCAGGAAAACCGGAGCTAATTCGATTTCCGGACAGGTCGGTCATAGGCAGCACCTCGGTACCGGTGCGTATTCCGCAATATTTTTAGAAGGCACACAACTCTACTTAAAATGTGGAAAAGAAAAAGCTGCTAAAGCATAAGCGATTATGCGGTAGTAATGGCATCAGGAAGCACGATGAAAACTACATGAAGGCTGCGCCAAGTCGAGATTATTCGGGACTGGAGGGAGGCTGAGGGCGGGGTAGGTCAAGCAGCTGCTGGAGCGGCAACTGGTGGCGCTTTCATCCCATGTTGGCTCCACTCATTCCTCCCTGCGCCTTCCCAACAGCGGGATCTGTTCTCTCAAGATTGGTGGGAACTGTCCCTTCCATCCCATCGTTCACACCGGCCGTTTTTGGTCCATTTCCCTTCGCGTCTCTCCGTCCTTGATCTCCCCTCGTGGATTATAAAACTATGAATAAGCGGGTCAACCTGTTCTCGTGCCCAGACTATTATTTTCGGCCTCCGGCAGTAGTCTGGAACTAAAGTCACCCGAAATGGGGGGTTGATTGCGGCCGCTTCCTTGGCATGTCGGCCGCACTGTTCTACCCATATTGAGCGGCCGCATTTCTTGTCTACTTATTCCCTCTTTGATTGTATGTCGGGTCTTGAGGAGTGTATTATCCATATACTCTATTTTGCATAATTTCTGATTTTTAATATCCTGTGATGCGTGATGTGAGAGAAATAGTGAGTATAGTTTTACAAAAATACATACAAGCTCTGCCCGCAAGTCGGGTGGCGACCCGCTGTTCAGGCGGCTGGTCTTTTGAATTTCGGGTGGCTTATTCTACTTTCTTGTTCATTGTGAAGAAGATTAACTAGATCTATAGAACACGTTGGTCCTATCTATCCCTGCCTGCGCACTGCTCCTATAGCTAGGAGGACCAAAAAAAAACAGTGATGGTGGAAGCAGATGCCCACATTACGGTGGAAATGGATACCCCCATTACAGTGGAAGCGGATGTTTGTACTATGAAAGCATTTCGAGATGACTTGTCTATATATATGGTACACAAGAGTTTACGCAACGTGTATATAAAAGTCACCGAAGAATCAAGTAAATCATTTCTGTATTGAGCAATACACTACAGTAGTACTAATTCTATTATCTTGGCTATCTTGGTACATTACATTTCAGAGGCTTCTCATACAAAGTAAAATTTTTTTAGAACCCTATTACTCAATGACGCCCTCATATAATCTAAATCAGATATCATCAGGTTGTAGAGCAGACGAAATAGTACATATATAGTATTTACACTTCAATCAGAGCTGGTTGGGTGATAAGGTAGAATCAGCCCTCAATTTCGGCTGACAGGGGTCCCTTATTGGTGCACATCACCATAGCTAGTAAAATATGTATTCGGACATAGCGCATAATGTGCATTGGTACCCCCGTCCGAATACATATTTTACTGGCTAGTATAATTGTAATGCATACATGGCATATGCATTGCTCTCGTAGCCAGACGGGCATCGGGTCCTGCCAAGAGGTGCAAAGAACCAGTGTCTACGGAATAATAGCCTGGGAACGAGAACACATATGCATGTTCACTGGAAAAGCTGGAAAGGTTCGTTGCAACGCGCGAACACCAGGACTGGAGTCCATTGCCTTAGGAGTCAGAGCCATTATGGAAATTACAAAGAAACATTAGAAAATAGATTGCCATGAAAATAATCAGATAGAACCGGGATATTACAGTCTATATTAAAAAGATGCCTCTTCGCTGGAACGGATTAAACTCGCATAAAACCGAAAATTTTTAGTCTGGTCGACACAATCCCCGACCGTACTAAACTCTGTACCTCCCATGGCGTCTTCTTGTATCCTTCAATCATAAAAGACAACAGATATATCAGGGAACCCGTTACAAGCATACAATCCGCACATCGAGAAGAAGAGTAAATACCGTACATGCGGGGGTAGGTAACGGTGGAAGAGTTTTCTTATCTCAAGAGGAGATTGGAAATAAATAGCGGCGGTGTTCTGAAGTTGCTGAGATTTGCTCATGACTTTCCGGAACTCAATTCTCCGCTTTTCTCGCATCAAACCCCCACTAAAACTCTGTGATATTGTAATCATGAGGGGGGATCCCGTGTCCATAAGCTCACTAATTCGGCAGAGTGTCCAACTCTACCAGCATATATACATGATCAAGTGCAAAAAAATTTTAATAAGCAAATGCTAACATAGAAAATGTGCTTATTTTGTATGGCGGAAGGTCTGGAATCCTCATATCAAATATATGCTTATACCGAGAATTCACGTAACAGGAGTTTTCCGTGCCTATTTCGAAAAGTAAACAATTCCCTTGTCATAACCTACCCGGGAGGGGATATCCACCTGTTTAACTGGTAAATTCGACAATGCCTCATACTGTTGTATCATTCAAACGATCTACCAATGTATTGGTCATTTAGGCTGATCTATCCAGCGATTCGAACGATTCGGCAACATTGGTGGATAGGTCGGCCCATTGTCCAATCTTACACATTTGCGTGTTTGTCATGAAATTAGTTATGGCGGTGGTCTCGTATAATTCCGCAGTCTCTTAAGAGCCAATTTCTATGGTTTACACACTAGTAGGTGCACGAAGTACCACGTTTCTGAGATGAAAACAAGCTTCGTTATAGGGCGGCATGCGATTAATGAAAGAAAAAAAACAAAAAAACAAGCTTCGTTAAGAGTGATAAAGCGAGCCGACTAGTCTGAGCACAAAATGAGATTCAAAATTAAAAAAAGAAACAAAGGTAAAATTCGCACACGAGTACTGAAGTAACTGAACGGAAAAAAAAGCCTAAAAAAAAGCAGGGAAAGTAAGTAAGAATGCTAAGAAAGTGTCAAGGTGATTTGTATACATACATATTGTTATCATCCGTCGCTTGCGGCAAAATTCCCAATATCCACCAGTTCCTCAGGCTTGATTAGCTTGGTTCAGATATGCTTCCACCAGTAGTTTTGCTATCTCCTGATTTTCATTTTCAACAGCCAAGGCAATTGGACATAAGGCCCCTGCGTTGGCTTCCAGTTCAGATGTCGAGGTATCATGCGGTAACTTATCGAAGCCATGGTTTGAACGGCAATTATCGTGGCCCACTAGAGCATTGTTCGCCAACAGGGTTTTCACAGTTTCGAAAGCGCCTCGCTGTCGATTTCGGGGTGCCCACGAATGAGTTGAAGCTGCATGCAGAAGGACAGTCCGCCCTTTATTATCGCGTCTGTTGACCTCAGCCCCTGCTGCAAGAAGCTCTTTTACAACCTCGACATGGCCGTTTTCCGCAGCCCAGTGCAAAGGTAGCTGCTCATAAGTGTCAGGGCTATTGACCTCCGCTCCTGCTTGTAGAAGCTGCTTTACAACCTCGACATGGCCTCCTTGTGCAGCCCCGTGCAAGGGTGACCATCGAAAAATGTCAGAGCCATTGACCACCGCTCCTGCTTCTAGAAGCTCTTGTACAACCTCGAGATGGCCTCCGTATGCAGCCCAGTGCAAGGGTGTCGTCTTATTGTCGCTACTGGCATTGACCTCTGCTCCTGCTTCTAGAAGCTGCTTTACAACCTTGACATGGCCTCCGTGCGCAGCCCAGTACAAGGGTGTCGTCTTGTTGTCGCTACTGGCATTGACCTCTGCTCCTGCTTCTAGAAGCTGCTTTACAACCTCGACATGGCCTCTTTGTGCAGCCCAGTGCAAGGGCGTCTTCTTATTGTCGTCATTGGCGTTGACCACCGCTCCTGCTTTTAGAACCTGCTGTACAGCCTCGACGTGTCCTCCTTCTGCAGCCCAGTGCAAGGGTGTCGTCTTATTGTCGCTACTGGCATTGACCTCTGCTCCTGCTTCTAGAAGCTGCTTTACAACCTCGACATGGCCTCCATGCGTAGCCCAGTGCAAGGGTGTCGTCTTGTTGTCGCTAATGGCATTGACCTCTGCTCCTGCTTCTAGAAGCTGCTTTACAACCTCGACATGGCCTCCTCGTGCAGCCTCGTGCAAGGGTGTCTCCTCTTTGTCACCGCTGTTGACCTCCGCTCCTGCTTCTAGAAGCTGCTTTACAATCTCGACATGGCCTCCTCGTGCAGCCCAGTACAAGGGTGTCTTCTTATCTTTGTCACTGCTGTTGACCTCCGCTCCAGCTTCTAGAAGCTGCTTTACAACCTCGACATGGCCTCCGTGTGCAGCCCAGTGCAAGGGTGTCGTCTTATTGTCGCCACTGGCATTGACCTCTGCTCCTGCTTCTAGAAGCTGCTTTACAACCTCGACATGGTCTCCTCGTGCAGCCTCGTGCAAGGGTGTCTCCTCATTATCGTCCCTGGCATTGACCTCCGCTCCACCTTCTAGAAGCTGCTTTACAACCTCGACATGGCGTCCTCGTACAGCCCAGTACAAGGGTGTCTTCTTATCTTTGTCACTGCTGTTGACCTCCGCTCCAGCTTCTAGAAGCTGTTTTACAACCTCGACATGGCCTCCTCGTGCAGCCTCGTGCAAGGGTGTCTCCTCATTATCGTCCCTGGCATTGACCTCCGCTCCAGCTTCTAGAAGCTGCTTTACAACCTCGACATGGCGTCCTCGTACAGCCCAGTACAATGGTGTCTTCTTATCTTTGTCACTGCTGTTGACCTCCGCTCCAGCTTCTACAAGCTGCTTTACAACCTCGACATGGCCTCCTCGTGCAGCCTCGTGCAAGGGTGTCTCCTCATTATCGTCCCTGGCATTGACCTCCGCTCCTGCTTCTAGAAGCTGCTTTACAACCTCCACATGGCCTCCTCGTGCAGCCCAGTACAAGGGTGTCTTCTTATCTTCGTCTCTGCTATTGACCTCCACTCCTGCTCCTAGAAGCTGCTTTACAAGTTTGGCGTGACCGTGATCTGCAGCTACATTCATTACGGTCGTTGCAAGATGGATGCTCATTTTTGGACCATCCCCAACAGATTGTTGAACGGACTTCTGATCTTGTAAGGTATCAATGATCGTTTCAGTAAGTTGTTCCGTGACCTCTCCATGTCGATTTTGGGCTGCACAGTTGAACGCCTCAGCAAGTGTGTCAGCCAAGCGAGCTGTTGTCCACAAAGCTCGTTGGCGTAGGATATGACACACACATCTCAATTGCCCCGCAATTGCGGCCTCTATCAGTAAGGAGCTCCAATCGACTGGAGCTCCTGCAAGCACGAGTCTCTCAAAAACCAATAGATGGCCTCCGGAGCACGCAGAATGTAGAGCTTTCTGCAAATATTCCGGATTGTATGTCAGCTGCTCGCCAGCTTGTAATATGTGTTCTACAGTTGCGAGGTGGCCTTCTGCTGAAGCAGCCATGAGGGGTGTTTGTATTTCTCCTGTTTCACGCAAGTGAAACTCACGGTCCAACTGAAAACCTTTGCTGAGGTAGAAGCTGACGAGGTAAGGAAATCCGAGTGCAGCGGAGACTACTAGAGGCATCTCTGAGGTTTGATGCTCATACTTTGTCCCAGCCGAAGCTCTGGCAAGGAAAGCGTCTGTATACTGAGATGGAGAAATACCATCGGAGGCTACCTCGTGAAGTATCAGTTGGACTAGGCCCTCATGTAAGTTCTGAGCTGCCCATTTGAAACACTCATAGTGAGGATCATCTGCTGGTGAATCCGACGGCCACGGGAGTTTGACCAGGTTAAAGCTATTGAGAGCCAAATTTCTAAACCAGGTCCGATATTGTTTCTGATCTACGGAGGGCCCAAAAATTTCTGGTTCAACTTTGCAATGGTTGAGCCAGTTCCCTATAATGTAATCGCGCAAAGTAGATTTGTGCATCTGAGACATTAATGGATCGGTGTCTGCACCCATTGCCGCTGAAGTTGGACTAAAAAGTTTCAGGTTGGCCCTCTTGGGAGCAATGGATGCCAAAGGGTGTTTAAGGGTCCGGCGAGTGGCTGCTGCAACCAACCCTGACTGCATTTCTGATGGAATCCACCTGGATAAAGGCATGGCGAGTACGGCCGAGGGTTGCTTTGGTTTTGATATCGACTCAACAGTAGCTGGTTCGAGTTGAGTCTGAATGTCCCGAAAATGCAAGTATTGTAGACACCGTTTGGCCAGATGCGCTTCAGTAGTGCGTGGCTCAATGTGAAATACCTCCAGTTGTGCTGGTAATTGGTATGTATGCAGAAAGGTTACAACAGTCGAATGTATGAAGCGGACGTTCGAAGAATCACACACTGGTTCTGCTACCATCAAAAAATTTCCACAGGTCTCAATAACCTTGTCCAGGTCCGTCGGAATACGATTTAGTCCTTGTATTTGCATGGTGTCATCATCCCTAATAACCGCTGCCTCTACGAGTTCTCGTAGTGACAACGGCCTCCTTGCCGCAGTGAGCCACCGAAACGCCTCGACTGCAACATCCTTGTTACGATCGTTGACAATACGTTGTAGCATTCTAATGTACGTCCAATCCAAATTGCGAGGCAGTGACCGTAAGGTTTCTCGGATGTCCTCATCATTGAGCTGTCTGCAAATATCATGCAGTTGCAAGGTAACCCACAGGAACCTGAGTTGCATTGTTTAGTACTTCCACTATCATATGAAGTTTCCAGAGCAAACAGGTTCATGAAATACTTACATTCCTTCAACGCCAACTATCAATGCTTGCTTTATCTCCTGAATCATTGCTGAATCTTGGATTTGCAATCTCCCATCATCCAAATGTTGCTTCAATGATGTATCAATATATCCCTCAATTTCAGGGCGGCACTTGATATCATCAAGAGATATTGAGAGGGCATATGGAAGGTTTCTTGTCAAGTAAACCTCTTTGCGGCTTGAAACATAAACTTTAATAGACCGTCGTAAGTTTAATATTTTATTTAGCAATTGAAGTATCTGCACTTGAACAGCATCAAGACATTCATCAATGCCATCGAGTATCAGATAGATGTGCTTTGGAAGTCCGCAAGTGCGAATGAATAGGTCTTGCCATAAATCTGTAGAAGGAATGTTGTTGCATTGCTCAAAAAATCCAGCCAGATCCTCTTCGAATTTGGTGGAACCATGGAAGACAGAGAGTACCTGCTTTATCAAGCTTCGTATAATCTCCTCAAACTTGAGTGAACGATGGTCAGAAAAAGTGCAGAAAAAGTAGCCAATGAATGTTTTTCCGGATTCACTATTGCCTGGCTGGAAACAACTATCTAGAAGATGTTTTACAATGCAAGTTGATAAAACCGATTTCCCAGATCCCGCTGTGGTGACAGACCATTCAAATGCAAACTATTAGCCACTTAACCATGCATAAAGCTTAGCAAAGAATGCACGTACGTATTCCGTAGCACCAGAGTATTGCAGGGCAGCGGGCTTGAACCCATTCTTTGTACTCACTCCTTTGATACAGCCATTCCCCAGTACGTGGATGACTGGCATTCGCACATTCCAAGAACCTCATCGTATAATTATAATCGGAGATCCGTCTCAATTGCCTTTGCCGTTCCTTATCTGCTCAAATCCCACCAGGATTTCGTTAGTTGGCTTGCATTAAAGCGAGTGAAAATACCGTTTGTGAGACTTACTTTTTGCGCTTGCCCCAAGGCTCTGGGTGTTTCTAGCACGTGCCTGTAACTCTGCCTTTCTATGCTCTTCCCACTTGTTGTCAAAAAGCACTTGCTGCTGCCTCATTCTCCTCAGTGTATCATCCCTAGCAAGAGTAACTTGGTAATCCACGATTTTCTGCTGGAAGGTAAGTTTTTTTTCTACATCTTGCAGTACACCGTGCAATGGTTGCAAGAGTGCCTTTAAGATCATTTTGACACCTGATATTACCGTTATATTAGCGAGGTTCCAACATCTACAGCTGTTGCATTTCAAGGTTGAGATAGTATATTAAATATTTCCAACTTACTTGACTTGCGTAAAAAAGCAAGAGCATCTGTACAAAAGTTCACCGTTTGGGCATAGTACTCAAATACTGCATCTTGAAGGTCTTCATAGTGTGGCCACAGATCTCGAAATTCCTTGAAAATGGGGCATAGCTTCCCCAGTTTTTCCAGCAACTCGGTCAGAGCGCTGAAGTATCGAACGAAATTTTGAGCCGTCTGTTCCAGCATGTTACGTTAATAACACCCCAGAATGTAGGTTAGCAATAGGGCCAAATAGTCAAATCAACATATCAAGTGCAGTTCACTGCATACCAGTAACAAAATCTTGACACTTCCCCAGACCAGCGCTGAAATGCTTGCATTGTGCTGAATCATCGTATCAACAACACCAGCGAATTGATGTACTGATTGCAAAAATGCTTCACATCTGTTAATTTTCTTCTCCGAAACTCTTGCATCTTTCAGGGCTTTTGTCAATGCTAAGATATCGTCTGGGATCTCGGTTTGGTTTAGCTCTTTTTTTTCGTCAGGCAACAGCAGGTTGCTAAATGCATCAACAGCATTAACTAGATTATCCCGGCCACTAGAGGTGATAATGGTCAGTGTCTGAATAATGCAGAGTCGAGGGTATCAATCTAGCGACAGTGACTGCGGAACTTACGTCGGCTTTCGAAGCTGCGGGCTACCCTGCTGAGCCATTTAGAGAGGCAGGGGCGTCGTTTATACTATTCTGTTATGCTTTTCGAGGGTAATTGGTTTGTGCGTATGCTGAATTTGATTTCCTGATAATGTAAAGCTCACTCGATGCTGAAGCTTGTCGACGTTGAAAAAGTTTAAGATATGGATAGGTTCATCGGCGCGGGTAAGCACGGGTGTGTACTAAATTGCGCTGCTCCTCTTGCGATCGTGAGGCTCAATGCATATCTCGTTGGCTCACACTCATCCCACCAATTGGAATCGCCAATACTCAACATCATCTGCTTGGCACGTACCCCAGGCATGCTGTTGAGCGGCCCCTGCAGTCTGCGGAAACAACACACAAAATAAAGCAGAAAAAGTTAATAAAATTGCAAAATATTTCAGAAAAATATAATCCAGCAACATTATTATTGTGAGAAAACGAGGGACTGCACGGTTGAGCGTCTCCCGTAGCTAAGGGATAACACCATAGTATCCTTCGCAAAGTATTCCAAACAACCGCTGGCCTACAATTCAATTTGTTTGCTATACGGGTCCCTTCTTGACCGCAGAGTACTTGACCCAGTTGGAAAAATAGCTAGTGGCTTGCAATTGATTGATGCGAGAGGTCACAAGTTTGATGAGCAATGGATAGAAACTTCGGGTTAATCTGGTTGCTGCCACTGGTACTTAGGCAATCAAATAAAATGCAAGATGGATGTGTCCTCTGCAACGGAAAGAATTGGTAGTCTCGTGACCACAGCCGTGGCTTGGTTTGGGTGGCACAGCCCGATGTTCAATATTGTATGCAGGGCTAGTCCTGGCTAACGTTGACGCCTCTCCAATCAAAACGCTCCATATCACTAATAGCCAAACCAACTCAACAGCACTATTGGTAGCTACTGATATGTATGCTACTCGAGTACTCGTACAACCGTGCAGTCTTGAGGCTCAATAAAGTAATTTCTGCCGCTCATAACTGTCTCAACTGCATCTACTGTGCTCGTACACTGCTTTCTTCGCAAGTGTAATCAGTGTTTCACCACGAGGTGACGCACACCTCACCACCCGACGTCGCAATGCATTGCAACGGCCCAGTTAAAGTAGTAATGAACCTGTGTATACTCTAACCTACATAGAGGGGTAGTGCAACCAGACTAGTTGTACTTGCTTTACTGAATTTGCCTTCCCCGCTTTGAGTACGGAAGAAAGCAAACGAAACTGCCAAGAAGCTTCAAGAAGCCACGGAACAATCCTCCTCCATGATTTTCTCCTGCTGTAACGAACCCGCCCCTACTAGTAGACTAAAAGCAGAACCCATGTAAAGTATTGCATATTCCACTCTCATGCAATCATTCTTGCTCTAACCAAAAGATGAATGGTATGTAAGAAGCTGAAAAGACTACATATTATTGGAAAATACTAAGGTACTATATTTTCTACTCAATTCATCTTTTCCGACGAATTGTTTTCGCAATTCATTGACAATTGTCTTCTATGTTGTGGCTCTATTCTGCGCTTCTCACTCGCTTAATCCTCACTATTTCCCACCATTCGAGTTGCCATTTTGATATCATGAGTAAAGCTAATAGCTAACTGAATTTGAAACTAATTCTCACTTAGGCTATCTCCTTTTTTTCTACCTCGCTATCAGTTATCTCATTGCTACTGTCATTGAATTGTATTCACTTCATAGGGCTGAGTATCATAATGCCAGATGCTTCTGCAGGTGTAGATTGTGCAAAAAGAAAATTTTTTCGTTCTGCATGAATTCAGCGCAAGCTATATTTCCATGGCTGCAGTGCATATTTTCGTCCTTTAGGCATTTGTAATATCATCGCATTTTTCGGAGGTTAACCTTTTGGTGAGTATCTACATACACATCAAGGTAGATTTGTCGCGGGGCACCATATATTATGTGGGATATACAAATGGTCGATTGGGAAATATACAGCTCCATGGGCACCAGTATAAGCAAAAATGCTTCCTGGAGACAACTATTGAAAATTGTGCCCTTTTCAGCTGCTTGCGTAGAACTATACTGGTGTTGATTTCACAAAGTATCGCGTTTAACGTGCGCAGCGAGATCCCTATGCATGCTTGCGCGTTTACAACCAGACCCTGAATGAAAAAAGGTAAAGTCTACCTAGGTGCCAATAGTGCTCTCCCTCAGATTTCCAGACAGGTCGGCCATCGGCAGCACCTCTTAACTCTATCTTTCATCATATTTTTAGAAGGCGCACAACTCTACTTAAAATGTGGAATAGAAAAACTGCTAAAGCATAAGCGATTATGCGGTAGTACAGTCAGACCTTGCTATAATGAATACATAAAATTCGGCCCTTGGTTTTCACTATAGCAAGGTTTTCAGTATAGAAAATTGTGGAAAATTAGTCATATAGTCTTGGCAGCTGAGTGCGTGAGTCTTGCTTGAGCCTGGCTACTAATTAAGACTTACTAGTAATGGAAATAGCCACATTAAGAAATCAATTTGTTTGGGACGGTGGTGGTAGTGATGATTAGGAATGGAAATAGAAATATAAGGAGCAGTGATAGTGGGAGAAAAATATAAATCAAAAGTAAATCAATAGTATAGTAACCCGTAAAAGGTCTTGGGGGTTAGGCTTGCATGATACACTTGCCCCAATATTGCCCAATCCCCAAGACGTTTCACAAGTCACTGTAGATTGACTTCCGTGATCAGAGCTCTAACAGTCGAGATATCTACTAGCCAGTGGCGACAATTATACCAGCAATATACTCAGAAGCAACAGACACTCACAACTTGGTTTAAACCAACCTCTAGTGCTTAGCGACGTAGTTGCTGTTTTCTGGGCTGCTCAAGAATCACTGGTGCGCAGGAGGCAAGGCAGTAGCAGGGGGGGTTTGTATGGGTTTCATGAGCATCTTTTCATTATAGCAAGAACAATTTGTATGTAGATATAAATAACTTCCTCTAGATTTTTTTTCATTACACTATTTGGTGTGATTTCATTATAGCAAGGTCAAATTGTATGGGGATGGAAATCCGAGAGCGTGGTGTGTTCATTATAGCAAGGTTTTCACTATAGCGAGGTTCATTATAGCAAGGTCTGACTGTAATGGACAAAAATTATATCAGGAAGCACGAACGAAGGTTGCGCCAAGAGATCATTCGGGAGTGGAGAGAGGCTGAGGGTGGGGCCCGGTTACTGCTTGAACGGCAACTGGTGGCGCTTTCCGCATGTTGGCTCCACTAATTCCTCCCCGCGCCTTCCCAACAGCGGGATGTGTTCTCTCAAGGTTGGTCAGAACGATTCCTTCCCTTCTATCGCTCACACCGGCCGTTTTTGGTCCATTTCCCTTCGCGTTTCTCCGTCCTTGATCCCCCCTCGTGGATTATAAAACTATGAATAAGCGGGTCAACCAGGCTCTACTACGAAACAATGATTGCCACAAATTCGGAGCATTGATATAAAATGAAAAGGAAAAAAAATTAAAAAAAAAAAGAATTGTCGCATGACCAGAAGCTTATTTTCCTCGCTGAATTCCCAAGAACTAGTCTGGGCATGAGACTATCCATGTACCTACAACCACGCCTACCCAAGAATTTGTTCGCTGGCTTCTAAACGGGAAACAGCACCTCTGCTGTACCTGCAACCCCCGTATACCCGTAAGTTATTTGCTTGTGTTTCACCGGCCAAATATCCAAGCTCCCTCTGCCGACCATATTAGAAACCCGGGTTCGCATGGAGTCCTGTGTTCTCACACGTTTGAGCTCTCGTGATGGCACAAGCCCTCGTGATAGCTTGTTGTACCGATTTCTTGTGGTTCAAGAGTTATCTAGTATATTCTCTCATTTTGGCAACGGCAGGCCAACTCAGCATGGCTTCCCTCCGCCGACCATATTAGCGACCTAGCTGTTCGGAAATTCTGTGCTCCCATAGCTCCCGTGTCACCACAAAGTAATCTAACGGAGATGTTATAGGTGTAACAAAAATTGTAAAGGAAAAAAGGTAAGCAAGAGCACATGGGAGTAGTCGACTGCCAAGGAGAAAAATGCAGCGGGGAGTGGCTGTGGCAAGGGGATGGTAGGAGCTATCGGCCACGCTGCGTATGGGCGATGGGTGGTGGGAACGGAGGTATAGGCGAAAAGATTGGTCAGGCGATGCGAGATCTAGAGGCAATGGGGAAATGCGGGGATGGAAGCCTTGTCCTCCTGCTAGTTGCAGTTGCTGCTATGAGGCACTCGTCTTATCTGTCAACCTTGTTGTCGGGTGTCGACCTATGAGATGCGAAGGTGGAGGGTAGGAGATGTGACAGTGGCTAGAATGAAATGACAGGAGAGCTGGCGAGAGAAGCAGCGACCCGAGCGGCGGCACCAGAGGCTGAAATGCAACAGACGGTGAGAGGGTACAGACAAAGGTAAGAGAAGTGGCGGCGGTTGGGGCAGCGACAAGAGATGCGACAGGATAGGTTGCGGTGGGACAGGCGCAGGTGATATAGGCGGCGATATAAGCGGGGGTGAAGTGGAGAGGGTGGCGGGGTACCGTGGAAGAGGGTCAGGAGCTGTCTACTTTCCAAATCAAGCTATAGCTTGATGAAGTTCTTTCTAGTACTGGAAGTTACAATTGGAAGCCACGAGAGGTAGTCTCGTCACTAATGGAGAGGTATAGAATTGAGGGCCCCGGTACCATTCTCAGGTCCAGTTCTGTAAGAGGGGTGTCCACCGTCTTTTTAATATATAATCTAAAGTTTGTGGAGAGAAGACAGTTTATTTTGCTCGCTTGATTAGTTTGGGAGCTCTACTGTCTACTTCTGCTATCTACACTCTCCGGCGAAATACAAACCCTTTTATCCCTTCGCTCCTTCGGCACCTGTTTTTTTTTGGCATCTTGAATTTTAGCCCTACGATGAAGGATGAAGTTTGACCCTATGAGGTTTAGCTCATTGACGGGGGGTGAGAAGTTACATCTTACAGATTGGATTCTAATGCTCCGG
Source organism: Kalaharituber pfeilii (assembly GCA_015179045.1). Lineage (NCBI taxonomy): Eukaryota > Fungi > Ascomycota > Pezizomycetes > Pezizales > Pezizaceae > Kalaharituber > Kalaharituber pfeilii. The sequence goes on along the minus strand of WHUZ01000109.1, from coordinate 37,316 downwards.
ATCCATATGATTAGCTTCTAGTGGAAAAATCGTTACCTGTTTAAAGTTGATTTTTGCTTGCGTCCTATTTTTTGTTTCCTATTTTTTTCATTACGTTACTACCGGTCCTGTATTCAACTTCCTACGAGAACAGGGTATTGATTGGCACCATGCGACCAGATTGTAATGCTCATGCGTGTTCGGAGGCGTGCAGACTTCCGTACTTATAGATCAGAGTTACTCCACGACGCACGCGGCTGGAGGTTTATTGATTGAAAAACGGCGTAAAATTGGCTGTCACTGACTTTGGTGTTGCCGAGTTCTAGCAATTGAAATTTTGTTGCTTTTGCATGGATGCTTGCGATTGCGCGACTGAGGAAAATTGCGTACAGGGCCAGACGGTTTAATCCAAATGGATGAATCAGGACTGTGGAGGTTTCACGTGGTACGGTCAATGTAGCATGTGTTGGAAGTTGAGCCGCAGTTAAGGTGTTGAAACACGTGAATCGTTTGTTCTCAGGTTGTTAATAGGTACAGGGGTGTTGTTGATCTGACGCATAAATAGTTAGAGTCTTTCACCTAGAAACCGATCATCACCTGGAAACCGATCAAATCCATCAACCTACGGCTGTGAACGCAAATGACCATTCAGTGGGCTCAAATCAAAGCTAGAGCATGAGAGAACATCATAAGTCCGTAGGTTAATGGATTTGATCGGTTTCCCGGTGTGTGATCGGTTTCTAGGTAAAACACTATAATATTTGTTTGTGAATTATCCCTTGGGCTGGCAAGTGACGACTTGCCATGCATTGCATTGCATTAGTGGCACTTGGCGGTAGTTTTGTTTACCAGTTGGACTGAAAGCAACAGAAGCTGGCCACTCCGCGGTTCGAACTAAGAGCCTGGACAATGCAATGCATGGCAAGTTTGTATCTGCCAGTCCAAGAGATATGCCGTCGGAATTTGGAATAAATGTGTCGTCGTTTTAGCGTATTAACAAGATTGTGAATACACCGCCATACCTGCCAACATGAAAGAGTTCCGCCAGTAAGACTGTATGTCTGCTTGGTTTGTGAGTATGAAGCTTAGAACTAGTATATGCGCACACTTGCTGCACCCAAAAACAAAAAAAAAACAACCAATACCGAAAACCCCTAGATGTTCTTGGCATATTATGATACCACGCTTGAGAAATGTGCATCTCAGACACTGTTTTCCTTCCTATCGTATATGTATTGCTATTTCCAGTGTACTGTATAAGTATTATGATGCTCTGATCCTTTCCGCTTAGCATTGCTCTTTGCACTGTTGTTACCTTGGTCAATGCTCACCTGGATCTCGTCGGGCAATACATGTACTTAGTGCTTATTTCTTCTTTCATTTATTCTAATAAAACACCTCGCCATAGCCCATAGGGCGGCATGCGAGTACTGATATAAAAAAAAAAAAAAAAAAAATATCGTCGGAGCTCACAGGGCGACATGCGAGTAATGATATTTAACTTTGAGGTCATATGTATCTCCAGGCGACCAGAACAAAAACAAAAACAAAACAAATGCTCTCCCAGAGATGCCATGTTTGTTCAAGAGAAGGAAGCTTTTCAAATTTGTTCTAGTAAAATTCTAGGGATACATCGTTCCCTAGTCGGTTCACTCATTGGGCGTTAGATTTCCTGACATTTCTAGCATAATATTTGTATCTTCCTGAACCGTTTAGATATCCTGAAAAAAGGTTGGACGCCGACTAGATCAAAGATGAATGATTTACAAGAATATATCAAATTGCTCAGGTGATCACTATCCTGATGTTGAGCTACCCCAAAAAAGGCAACATTAGCCGGGATGAAGCCAGAAAAAGAGCAAGCGCACAGGTAAGGGCATTGAGATCCAGGGAAGAGGAAGAGGGATAGATAACAAAAGTACTTAAAGACTGTTAATAGGGACATCTGGGCAACAAAGTGCAAATTCCAAGCTCAATTATACCATCACCCCCACCTCCTGCATCCAAAGCGGTGTGAGAACAGGCAATATCAGTGGGACATACGAAGGTTGGAAGGTACCGAATTCATGTGGCTGGTAGTGGGTTAGGAGGAGGATCACGTTAGGGTAATTTACATCTAGGGAAGTTAGCGACTGTGAATGATGCAGAGATGATAGTGTTGCTCAAGCAATTTGGGATTTAGAGGAGGATAAACTGCTGGTGATGTCAACCTGACAAAAGGTGACAGAAAGCGGGCTGATATCGGGAGGTGCAGCAAGGGTATGCAGAGAGGCAGTGGAGACGAGAATGGAAAACGGCCTTTTAATCTGGGGGTTACGTGGGTGGAAGGCCATGTGGGAAAGAAAGCGACGAGAGATTAGGCGAGGCAGCAGGAGTGGGGTCTTACTTGCATTACTCGCAGGAGGCGGTGAAGGGGGGCGGGATACTGCAGAAAACGCAGGGCAAGAGGAGTGCCCAAAAGGGGGAATAGGGTATGGCAGACGAATAGGCCAAAATAAAGTTCGGGAGGCCGTATACAGCTGCTAACTGGGAGTCTGCGAGAAAGGGACTTTTTTTTTTATATATATCATTGATCGCGGTCCGCCCTATGGGCTATGGCGATGTTCTGATTACATGAATGAAAAGAAATGTGAGTAGATAGGAGATGTGAGAAAATTGTTTAATGTCTGCCTAAAGGGAAAGAGAAAACTGATGTGAGATGAGAAAAGTCTATTGCCCCGCCCAATCCAGAGAAAGGAACTAGGACGTGGCTGGAAGTGGAAACACAGGATTACTGTTACGAAGTCTACGATAATGTAGCTAAAGTGAGGGTGTAACTTAGGACAACGCGACCATCTCTTGAGGGCAGAAGGCCCTCCTTATATAGCCAGCTCCCCGCGCATCGCTACTGTATGTTGTATTGTTTACGCTATCTATGCTTAATAATTAATATCAACGTCTTGGTAGCTGAGGTTGTGCATAATTAGTCTACGCGTACTCTTGCCACTCAGTGGTGCAGCTCACTTCAACCATGCGCTCTGCTTGTGATACACTTCCGTGACCCGACCTGTCAATTGTACGATACTGGAAACACAGTATCGGCACCGCGGACAGCTGGGAGTGCCGCTGGTGCGGCGAAGACTACGAGACCACTCGACACGTACTAACACAATGCAGAGTCTGGAGACAGATGCCCAACGGGCGAGGACGACCTCTGCCGCCCCAGAGGCGACAGAGGCGGAGACAACAGGGATAGGGACACACTGGTGGACATACTGGACTGGGCAGACATTTAGCAATTTTCTTTCCTTAGGCAGAATCAATTCTTATCTACCCATTTCTTTAGTTATCTATATCTATTTACTTCTTTCTCATGTGTCTAAAACATCGCCATAGCCCATAGGGCGGCACACGATCAATGATATAAAAAAAAAAAAAGTCAATTGTATTGTCCTACTGTAGCTATCGGTTGACCAGGCCGAATGATCACTAGCAGCCTTACGGGTCAACTCAGGTGGATATCCCCAGCCTTTCTGGGTAGGCCCGTGACAATTACCAAGTGGATGGCCGAGAGCACAGCTGGTGCAGCGAGGAGGAAGAAACAATAACAGATGTGATGGGGACATACAGGGTGTGGAAGGCGAGGAGGAACTTGGCAGAAAGAAGGGTGATAACCTGCTACATACCTCGCGAGCCAAAACTATGCGCAGCATGATGCACTGTTAGAGATCTACAGTAATGCCGGAGTGTCGGAGGTGTCGGATATCAGAGAGGTCCGTGATAAAGGGTGGTAAGGGCCCGAGAGCAACCTCATGCTCTATGTATATAGGTGTATTACTTTGGCTACTCTCTCTACAAAGGAATAACAATCATCTCTTTCTACCCAAAGCTCAACATGCACACCTTCTCTAATTAAAATTCCTAGAGACATTGTCCAATTAGAACGACAAGAGACAACCTCATCTAGTAGTTATTCATTTCCGATTCTCATATGCTCAGGGCTTTGGCCTTCACCATAGCCTTCATGCCACTAGGCGGCATGCCAGTACAGATGGCTTTGTCACTGACACCAACACTTACAGAACAGGCTTTTGGAGAAACTTCCCAATCCACAAGTCGAGAACTCACGATGCCTGAATTGGTTAAGAGCTCTGCACGAGTTGTTCTATCAATCTAATTTTTCGCGGCATGCGAGTACAGTAATGATATAAAAAAAAAAAAAATCTAATTTTTATTCCAAAATACCGTGTTCTACCGAGATATAGCGTACTTCGGAACGTGAGAAGTTGTTGCAGTAGAGCCTGCAATAAGCCTACAAGGCGGCACGCGAGTAATGAAAAAAAAAAAAAAAAAAAAAAAAAAAAAAAAAATCGATGTTCGAGTACTGTATAGCGAAACTGTACAAGGAGGTTTTTTAACACGTTCTGAAATATATTCTATCCCTCAGTTTGCATTTATGGGAGGATCACATGATGTATTGTACGGAGATATACCTGAATAGGCAATGGGGAAACTTCTCTGCTTTTTTTTTTTTTTTTTAATATCAGTACTCGTGTGCCGCCCTAGGGGCTATGGCGAGGTTTAACTACATAAGAGATGAGAGGTGAGAGGAGAAATAACAGGATCAACTGCTTAACATGTAATTAAAATTAGGCTACCCGATCGTCCAAGTCCATCTATCGCCCGCCCATTCTAGAATGTCCACCAATGCGTCTTTGTCCTTCTGGTCTTCTTTCGGGGGCCTGAGCAGGTCCGCCTCCCCTCCTCGCCATTTCTTCTTCCAAACCTTGCACCATGCTAGTACGTGGGGGATGGTCTCCTCTTCCCCGCACCACCGGCACTCCGGGCTGTCTGCTTTACCTATCTCGCCTCTCCATCGTCTTAGGCCTTTGCCCCCTAGTATGCCCGCCAGTGTCGAAACCCTTTGTCCTAGTCACTTCTCTGCTTATCAAATTAGACACAGAGCAGCTAGCGTGATTATATGTACTCAAGATCATATGTATTACGCTTGGTGCTGAAATGGGTATTGCAGCAGAAGTTGTCTACTATCCATATTAGGTAAGATATAATGTAGTATATAGTTTGACATACCTAGTGCATGACCGCGTACGATAGATTAAATCACTTACATCTGCTATACTTTCACCTTCCAAGCTATATACAGATACTGACTCTTATTCTTCTTCAGAATATATATAATATCCCTATATTTTTATTTTTTATTATTTTTATTTTTGTTTCATACTTTCCTTCAGGAACTTTCAACGTTCTTTATCTGTTATACATGAAAATACAGCATGCCTAGAATCAATTTAGTGCATCCATACACTGAGTATATCAAACTATATACCTCATTATCTCTTACCTGATATAGAGAGCAGCATGCTATTCCGTATAGGCCCTGCCATGGCGAACAGCTGCAAAGCGGGGTTGTGATATATATATATAATGCTATTCCGTATACTTTCAATCATCACATAGGGTCCTAGAAATTGCCGAAAATAAATCTCCACCATATGGTCTGGCCATAGGTACCCTTTCCACTGATATTCAAGCCCGTTCTATGCACGCGAGTAATGATGTATGTAAAAAAAAAGCCCCTTCTTTAGCCTGCTTGAATTCATTACCCTGAAATCGCTACCATTTCTGAATATTTTTAGCGAACGACCACTTCTCCCACAATGCTCATATCAGTACCAAACTTGGTGTATATGATCCTGGAGATTTTATTATGTACATCCTTACTCTTGCCCCTCTGTACGTAATTTGATAAGCATAGGTTCCTTATTGCCTATTCAGTTCAGGTATGTCTTCATCCACTACACCATGACATCCTTCGATAAATCCAAACTGAGGTGCCAAAATAATTCTCCCATGTATGGTTAAGGTCTAGTTAACTATTTGATGCAATTGAAGGACCCAGAAATTTGTAATAAATTTATCTTCGCTTATCCGGCGTTATGCAATATCCCGGCAGAACACAGTACAATGTCAGCGAAGTATACTTGGTTTCTTCATATGTAGAGCTTGTAGCGGCTACTCCAAAGTCCACAACACCTACAACCGTACCATCGCTTCCATCGGACGGATCACCACCTTCGTCTGCTCGCCTACCACTAAACTTCAACTCCTTAAGGTAAGCATGGGGAGCCCAACTTCAAAGGACCTCACCAGCTTTTTTGTGTTGAAGGGTGCGCACGAGATTTTGTATGAGACTTCAATGGCAGAAAGGGTCAATCTTGAGGAAGAAGATACTGCATCAAATGAAGGCTCGGTGAGAAGAATAGAGACGGTCGATCCGAACATAGCGGCGTTTGTGGAAGGTTTCCTACAACCGACGGGATTTAAGGTCTCATGGGATGGGAAGGTTAGGGGGGAGGGTAGAATGACCGACGGAACGCCTCAAGGGTCTCCTCTATCCCCGGTACTTTTCCTCGTAGGGATAGCACCAGTGGCAGAAAAAGCAGACAGGCGCGAGTTCTCCAGATCCTACGTGGACGACTTCCACAGCGTTCTATCCAATAAGTCACTGAAACAACTGAAGAGAGACATACGGGAGCATCGCGCGAAGCTGACTGAGGAGGCACTGGAGGAGGGGTTCGAGCTGGACCCCCGGAAGGCCGAAACCATCGTTATAGGCACAAAGGAACGAAGCTACAGGCTGGTAGGACTGTACGTCGACTGGGCACTAAAATTCGACGATCACTTCAACAGGAGATTGCAACTGGGGAAGGCAGCATGGCAGGTAGCATCACGGCTACACAAAATACCGCCTGCCAAAAGGAGGCAGCTATACACAAGCATTGCTAGGAACATAGCGACCTGGGGAAGCTGGGCATGGGCGAGTTACGCGAAAGGCTCCCCTGCGGACCGCAAAATCAGACAGCTGGAGAAGTGGCAGTACGGGGTGGCCAGGGAGATAATCGGGGCCCCATGGGGAACGAGGAGGGACGTGGTGGAAGGGCTGGCGAATCTGGAATCGGTTGAGACTTTCATGGGCGGAGAGGTGGAGAGAGTAGAAGCCAGAACGCTGAGGTTTGGAGAGGAGCCGATCATGGACCCACAACCGGACACCAGATACATGAGAGGTTCGCTCAAGCACCGTGACTCACTACCACTTTATGTACATCCAAGGACCTTCGTGGAGAGGAGAGAGAGGACATCATTGCCAGAGAAGAAGGGGAGGGGTGGTCGAGCATATACACAGACGGGAGCAGGATTGGAGGCAAAACAGGCGCCGGGGTACACCAGGGTAGCAAAGACACTTCCGCCTACCTGGGGAGGTGATGCACGGTGAACGACGCGGAGTTGATAACCGTGGGAGAAGCTCTGGGGAGAGAGGGAGAGCTGCTAGTCATCACGGATTCCAGGGCACCATAGCGAGATTACAAAGGATAGCGAGAGGAGACCCGACACCGGAGGGGCCAGCTAGGCTCGTAAGGAGGCGGTGGGAAGAGAGGACTGCCCGGGGGGACCACGACGTAGCAGTGCTATGGGTGAAGTCGCATAATGAAGTCTAGGGCAACACCAGGGCGGACATGGCGGCGAAGGTCGCCACGGCAATGCAATACCAAGACGAGACGGTGACTGAGGCAGGTATTAGACAGCATGCCAAAAAGGGGAGAGCCGAAGAGAGGAAGAGACTGCAGCTGTCGTACAGACCACTGGAATACCTGGGGAGCAGGAGGAGGGTATCCACTCTCGCAGGAATTCTGGGAAACAAGGGGCTACGCCAGTGGAGACACCACATAGGGAAGGAGACCTCTCCCGCATGCAGATGGTGCGGTAGAGACCTCGAAAATTTCGAGCACATCATGAATAGGTGTGAAGCGTGGAAGAAAAGGCTACCTAGAGGTGAGGCGGGGCTAAAGGAGTTGCCAAGATCTGAGGAGGGGGGTAGAGAACATTTGCGGAGGTGCTGGACTGGGCGGCGGAGTAGTCTGTCATAATTCCATTTTATTAATTTATCCATTATTTATCTTTCCGTTTATTATCCTTCATGTATCTAAACCCTCGCCATAGCCTGCAAGGCGGCATGCGAGTAATGAAAAAAAAAAAAAAATTCAGGCTCTAAGTTTATGTATTCCTCTGTAGCACTGATTGGAGCAATAACTGCTACTTCGGAAACTTTGATGTGGACCTTCTATAACACAGTCCACACCGTCTATACTGAATGCAGATACGCAAACCGAGCGGCCCCCATATGAGGAAGCAGCTGCTCAAGCCTCTGCAATACTTCTAACCGTAAGAGCTACTCGTCTCACCTCACCTAGCATTATCAAGAGCGATCCACCTGCCACCCAGCCCTGAAGAAAAGAGTACCACCTCCAGGCCCAATTCCGCTTCAAAGAGCATGCCCCTTTGCCATTCAAGCCAGAACCATGACTGAGTACTCTGGTATTAACACGACGTCCTCCCTCAAAGGAGATCCAGATCCCCCATAAAATCAGACAAAACGCCGCAATGGCTCGTTTTCTTATCAACAGTGCTGCACGACCGCTTGTCTTCCTCACGCCATGACTAATACAGCATAGCTACTGGCGGGTTTACCCGCAAACCGGGACTGTTCCAACTCATTGGGATTTTGAACGCTCACAGCCACGGATTAGTTACATGTGGTTCCTCTTGACATAGTGTCCACTTATGTTTTCTCATTTCGAATGATCACGACGTCGTGCAGCTGCTTACCGCACCAGCTGGGCACCAATATTTCCTGCTCTTGAGCTTACGTTCTGTTGCAAAACAGGCATTTACGGTACGTGTCATGACCTAGTACACCCCAGTTAACTATCCCCTCTATCTAAGATACTAATGCACTATCTGCCACTGACTTGCTATCCTCATCGGTATCTCCCCCACTTGTCGATTGTGGCTTTATTTCTTCAATACACCTTCTATTACGCTTATTGTAGGTCGTCTTGTTGCACCTTCCGAATGCCTTATTCTTATTGCCTATCATTCATCATGAATATAAGGCAGAACCCCCTGTGACTCTTTGTGAAAGAAGTTAATAAAGTAGTCTCTTGATTTATCAATCCGGACATTCTACAACGCGTTTTACAACTCGGTCACAGTCTCATCTATCTCTTCGGCACGGCACAGATATTCGTCCAAGTGCTCAATATTCAAAATCCTTCAGCATGTCCGTTTCCAATGAATCAGCTGAACCCACAACACGAGTGCTTACAGTTCTCATCAGCCATCAATTCATTCAGCCAGATATTCCAAATACGCTTATTCTTGCCAGAAAGACCAACAATCAGACCAATGTCGCGTTTGCCGTATATCAGATGAACGATTCTTCTCTGCTCTCTCATAGCAACACGTTCATATGGGAGGAGAACTTTCGTGTCTTCTTCATTTCAACTAACAATGACACACCAGGGGCATTGGTGCGGTCTGTCCCATTTAAGACGCGGTTTACCCCCATTGCCTGCGAATCAGGTGTTCCGAATCCCGACAGTGCACAGTTCGTGTCGCTGGTGTGCGAAACAAGCAAGTGAAATAGGTATATACAACTACCAACGCGGTTGGTATTGCCATTGGAAAGTCAACACAGTACGATGAAAACTCAAGACTTTTGCTAGAAGTTGCGGATTGTGATCAGGACAAATGGTCAAATGGCGGGAGGAAATCATTCGCAGTGTTGAAGGCGCCACAGTTGAGACAGGTCGGGTGTCAACAGCTGACAGGAAAGGGTAACTACTACTCTCGTATACATGGACCCTACTCCCGGCAGCGTGAACGGAGTACAGGAGGTTGAAGTCAGTGACGAGGTGTGTGAATGCAAACGCACTCTATATCTCTATCTAATACCGTGGTGCTATTTGTTACGTTTGTGTTGGGGACCTCTTGTTGATTCTGAAGAACCAATCCGAAACCGTCCCGAAGCAACCCTCCCAATAGTTCAAACCTGGAGACCATCAAACAACTGTGCGTTTCGGGTTACAATACCCGGGATCACCCTCAAAGTGCAGATGAGGTAGCGGTGTGGAGTAGAAGCCTGGAGAACCATTGCTTAGAACAGTGTCTGATAGTAATATTTATCCTTCTTGGCGGCCGTTGTTTGTATACAACCCACTCTCCTGTCAGCGCTGTGGCGACTTTTTACAGGTACTCACAGCGAAAGATGAAATATATGGTTCGCTTGCGATGGATTTGAGCTAGAACCCTGTCCATCAGGGGCGCCTAATGGCACTAGATCAATGCAAGGTCGGGACATACAGCAGATGGAAGAAGGGAGGTCAAATCCCACACATAGTGGGGAGTTCTTCCCGAAACCCTTTCCGGACAGGCAGATTCCGTCTGAGGCTTCCGGACCGCATTAGATGATTATGACGCTGCGTGACAAGCGGGTTGAGTTACCCCGGACTGGGAACGTTAAAGAGATATGAGGAGAGTAGGGGATAAGACCGCAGGAGGTCGCCCAGAGCTATGGACGCTTCTGCAAAGCTCGAAGGAAGAGATCCTGATGAAGCAGGAAGAGAGGTGGCGGTGAGCAGAGTGAGTGGCCGGGCGTGAGCTGCAATAGCACTCTTGACTTTTCTTTTTTTTTTTTTTTTTTTGGTTCACGTAACCACGCATACAAGCTACAAGCCCTATGGAAGGGAACACTCTTGACTTTGACCGCCAATTTGAGGAACCTGATCGAGAAAGCTGGGCACTTGCTTCCAAAGTATATGGGTGCGGTCCGGCAGCGGTTGCGCCGATCGCCGGGGTGAAGACTGTGACGACATCAATCAATCAGACCCACGCGAGATATGCGTTGGACTCCAGCTTCGGTTCCCCCACAGGCGTCGGGGACCTGTAGCAAAGAGGAGTTGAACCTGTAGATCCCGACAGGGAGCATGAAAACGGTCGAGACTGCAGGGATTTGAGCGTGGTATGTAGGGAATGACGAATTACCGGGGGTTAGGGGAGCTTCTAATCTGTTGCGGGGGCAACTATGGAATGGGGAGGTTGCGGGTATGAGGGGGCGTACTTGAGGCTGTCAAGGAAAATGCGATTTTTTTTTATTTTATTTTTTTTTTTTTTGCGAGGGGGGGTCACAGAACCCCGCATACAGGCTACCATAGACAGGTTGAGTGACTACCTACTTAATCTACTCCCTCCACCTATCCACACTCCCTTCTGCCTCCACCCCTTCTCCTCTAAGTCCTCCCAGTACTGCCAGGTGACCTGCACCCCGTCCTTATCCTTCCTCTTCTCGCGGACGTAGTAAGTGCAGCCAACATTAACGCAGGGACAACTGGCAATGCAGGAATCTAGCCTGGATCATACGATTGATAGTAGGGAGGAGGCGGAGGTTGCGAGACTCCAAAGTCGTGTGGGTGGCGTAGGTTAGAGGCTCACGTGTGTGTTGAGGGAGCCGGCTTTGGGAGTGTGGGGGAGGGGGTTTCGTGAGGGCTTAGATCAGGGATCGCTTGCACATCATGCGTGTAGCTCGAGTACATACAAGACGGAGCGGTTTCTGCATTCAGCGACCGGTTTTGCATTCGGCGTGCAAATTCTGCATTCGGGATGTTACTTTGCAACGATTTACCCGCATGCATAGACATGTGGACAGAACGCCTTACTCCAAAAACTACGAACACCAGAACGGATAGCCAACGCTGTCCATACAACTCCACAACGGGATAGACTAATACTGATACGGAAAACTCCCGTTACAGGCATATGTAGCGTCCGGAGGAGAGCAGGAAGGCTTGTATCGACTGTATGCTTGAACTGAAGAGACGCTAAATACATGCTGGGGGTAGGTGCAGCGGACGGGATATCGTAAAGGGGAGAGTGGAAGTAGAGTCTGTGACCGATGCTGGGACTTTTTCTCTTGGCATCCAGGAATTCAATTATGCGTGCTGAGAGGGGATTGAGAAGGAGAGGAGAAAGCATCATCGGGACATACATCATGATATCGGAGTGCTGTATCCAGCATCTCAACAAGCAGTGGGTGCAGAAACCAAAAACCCCAGAATAGATATTCGCGCGGCGGAAAGCTAGTAAAACTCCTAGTCCACGAGGTTCCGTACTCCGACCAACCTACCCACATCCTTCGGCGTAAACAGGTCCCAGGTGCCTGCTTACCCGCATTCTCCTTGTCATCGGCAGTGTCCTCGCTTTCTTTAGGCATATCCCACACCTGCGCATCCCTGTCTTCGTCCCCGCTCCTCTCCACACTAGGCTTCCTCCGCACCAGGTCCAGCTTCAACTTACTAACTTTGACCTTCTTCCTCCCGGAAAGGGAATCAGGGACGTAGTTTTCCCACCACACACGCCTCTTCTTATCGCTCCCCAATCCAGGAGTCCTCTGTCTGTGCGGGATATTTTCGAGCAGAAGCGGGCAGCTGCTGGTAGGTTCCGGGTCGAAGATAATGCTTCTCGTGACGTTGGGCCATGGCGGGCTTCGTGCGAATCCGGGGCTCGTCTCGTGTTCATCGAATAGCTCGGGGTCGAGCATGGGAATTGGCTTGCGCGGGGTCTCAAGGGGCGAGAACTGAGGATCGGGATTGAGAAGGAGATTGTAGGAGGGGGGGTTCACGTTCTGGCGGAGACGGCTGCTCCATGGACTTTTAGGACAGCGAGATGCAGTCTTCGACGGCGTGACTTCGTCGCTTGTTCTTACCGTTGAGGAAAGCAAGCGGGCTGTATTGGATCGAGCGAGTGACGGGGCTGTGTGGTGGGACCTCCATTCATGGTCAATGTCGTCCTCTGCGCCAGGCGTCAAAGACTGTGTATCTGGCTCAGATGCTGCGTACGCTGTGGTCTTGGCGGATGGGCTTGGGAGTCCCCGCAGGGAACCCATTGACTGTGCCCTAGGCTTAGGCATCGGCTTCAAGTTGACCACGGGGAGCGTCTTCCTGCAGCGTTGTGTGCATGGAGTTACCGGCTCTGTGATTTCCTGTCCCAATTTAATTCGGCCAAGAACGGCCGGGGGCGGTTGGCTGGTGTTGTGTTGTTCGATCGGGTCGTGCTCCTCCGGTCGGGGCAGATCCTGGAGCCAGTCGCGCACCAGCACCCCGCTAGCGCTGGAAAAGACGGTGTGGTGGCTGGCAGCACCGCTCCTCCCAAACTCAGCCTCAACACCAGCCTCAGGCGTGACCTCGTGACGCGCGGGTGACGTCGGCGCCTGGAACCAGCCCCACGCAGCAGCGGGAGCGGCGGCGGCGGCTTGGGCGCGCGAGGACATGAAGGATACGCGTCGGGAGGTGCGGTTAGCTTTTGACGGTGCCATTGGGGAGTGTGTCGGTATCAATCTGCCCTGGTACTCTGCTCACCTGTAGTGATAGAGGAAGTCGAGTCGCGGTGCTGGCGTGCCCTCCGCGTACGTCGTGAGCCGAAAGTGGGGTCTGTGTACTCGCCGTCGGAGGAGGAGGAGGTGGTGGTGGGGCTTGCCCTGGCAGCCGTGTCAATCGAAACTGCCTTGGAGCAACGAAATGAATTCGACGATTCTACCACCACTGACATCAGCCCTCGAGTCGGCGTAACTGTTTTCGATACCCGGCGTAACCTTGATGCGGTTGATCTTATCCATTCCGGCTTGGCAGGTGCCCGTGCGGTAATGTTTGGTGAAACCTTGTTTCTTTGTTTTTCCGAGTTTTCGGATTGCTGCGCTGCGGGTGGGGAAGTTGAGTATGTAGCATCTGAGCACCAGCGACGCATCATTTGGGAAAGTTTTATGGTAACAACTAAGTATGTGCACGTTACTTCGACATCTGTTCTTGTGACTCGCTATCTTGGGAACTAAAATGAAAAATAAAAAAATTAAAAAAGAAGAATAAGGATAAGGATAAGGATAGAAGTAAACTATTATTCTCACAGTTACTGTGGCAAATACGGAGATGTGTGCACTGAACATGTATATTTAATCTTGCAATGACGCCGACTGGATCATGAATGAGAATCACAAAATTTGTCGATTGCGCGATGGATTTTGTATCCTTCAGGGTAACTCGCTCAATTATGACTAGCGATAACTGCATTTTCTTTTTTTTTTTTTTTTTTCCTACAGGCAACTACGAGGGTGTTAATCAATTGCCCTGACATATCACTGCATCGGCTCTTAGACATATATAAATCTTCTCCCGGCGGAGGTTAATTGACCTTCAGGGCTGTACCAAACTTCGGAAGCGGAGGTTTGCATGGTTTGGAGTGGTAAGTATTGAGGGTTATGATGAAACAAGCATGCAGAGCGTGTTCCTATAGAAGATAGCTACTGTAGTGCCCGTGGTCTCGACTGTTCAGAGCAAGGTCGGGGCTTTCAGGTTGCTTCAGATCTTGAATGTCTTGCCACGAGGGGCCTAGAACTCGCACGCGAGTAATGATTTTAAATTATAATAAAACGCAAGCTGCATCTTGCAAAAAAAAAAAAAAAATTACCAGAGAAGACAAAAAAACTTCCGGTTGCAGGTAGCCTGGTTGATTGTTTTCCGGAACATGCTGAGTTTCTTACTCTATGCGTGAACATAGTCTGGTTGCACCAACCCTCCGACCGTACCAGACTAGCGTGAACAGTCCGATAAGGTTTCCGCATCAGCGTTAGCGGTAGTTTATGGGGTAGGATGGCACTAGGGACTCAATTACGGCGAGCTAGAACAGCACATCGCCCAAGCCTGTGAGCGTATAAATCTCCTGGCAGAAGCGTTTCAAGGTAATGTATCCACTCCTCTCTCCCAGAGCTAGCAAGAACTGCAAAACACGATAACCCACGTTGCCCAGCTACTGGCAAGTATGCGAGGACAGATGCTACAGCAGTCATCATTCGAACCGGTGGCTACACCATAGCCACAACGACCACAGCCCTGTGCCCATTCCGCCGGGTGCTGATGGTGCGGGTACTACTACTACTCCTCGTGCCCCGCCTTGCGGTTCTCGTCGAGCATGAGACCCTACGCCTCCTCGTTTTCCTCATGAGTCAGTAATGCCGTGGGGCCTGCCTTCCTCCTCCTCGTCTTTCTCCTCGCGGCTCCCGCCGAGCCCGAGATCCGACGCCTCCTCCTCCTCCGTCAATTGATGCCATGGGGCCTTCCTCCTCCTGCGAAGGTCCCCCCTCCAGGAGCTATCGAATCATCGACGGCAATGAATGCCTCGATTGCTGGCACCAGGGATGGTTTCCAGGGATTTCCAGGGATGACTGCGCCACGCGCTAGAGAATTCTACCGGAGGAATTTCATCCCCGAGATCGGATTTCCAGGGCTGGATCCCTGGAAACCACTGCTTTTTGACTCCCATCTATCTTCACCAGTTTTTACTCAATTTTGATTCTGAAAGTTGAGATCGATTCTGCGAACTGATTCACACGGTTAACCAAAAACCAGGGAATGTCTGACGAGGTTGAGTTGCGATCAACGCAGTTGGAAGGTACTCCATTTTCATGGGAGCCTACGCCAACACCACAGCCCACATCGGCACTGCAACCTACCCCTACACCTACGCCGGCCCCAGTTTCAACGCGTACACCTACACCAGTACATCTACCTAGAGTCTCACGTTCTAAAGTCAATTTAACAGATGAGGATCGTCTAATACTTGTACGATTATGTGTGGAACACCAGAGCAAACATCGTCGTGGCAATAAAGAGAATTTCTGGAAGGACATTAAGGAATATTTTATTCATGCTACGGGTAAAAGACTTAGTGATCCTAGAGATACAATGTCTAGTCTCCTTATCCAACTCGAGGTTGATGATAGACAAGAAGCAAAAGAATCAGGAACAGTACAGAATGATTCTGATCTTAAGCAAGTACTCCGGTTGTGGAAGGACCACATGGATGCGACGGGATGTCTCCGGACAGTCCTTTTGGACTGTCCTGACTGTCCTGACTGTCCCGAAGGTTGCATAACTGACTGTCCCGTCTTGCATATGGTGCGGCTGAGCTCACTGTCTTGGTGTGGCAACTAGCGAGAATTCATTAAAAAAGCGAAGTACCTAAATACATGATTGTGCGCAATACAGAATGATACAACATACTGATGCAGTAGAAGATACAGTGATACAGTCTTGAGTCTCATTATGCTCCACACTCTCTGCCCGAGTCTGCTTTCGCTGGCTTTCTGCCATTTCAGCTCCTGTCAAGGTACGACCAGCTGCTTTTCCTTTATTTTTACGTTGGGGCAATGTGCTGGAAGATGCGACTGGTGCAAAGTGACGAGGTACTGTTGGTACTGTGGAATGATCAGTGATTTCGCGTTTTAGAGCAATACTGATATCTTGAACTCGTTTGGCAAAGATCTCAGCAGCCTCCCCTTGCAGTTCTGAATGAATGAACTCTATATCATGGATCACATTCCATAAGAAAGTCTGCAATGAATCGCCGTCCTAGTCTGATTTGATCACCATTAATGAAAAAGATTTGCTCTAGCTGTTGTGCAATGATTGTACCATCTGCATTTGTCTTGTCACTCCATTGAGATCGTGTATGAAAACCAGCTGTTGTTAGTTCTCTTAACATCCGATCGATTCTTTCCTCAGCAGTAATAGGAATTTTACTGCTACGATGGCTGTTATAGTATGCTTTAGGATTCAACTGCATTCCTTCTTCTGTACGAAGGTGTAAGGACATATTGTAACTCAATCCTGCTCGTCTATGCTGTATAGCATCTCCTACTGCTTGCTGATAATCAGTATTGCGATGTTTATGCTGGATATATATTAATGGATTTGGTGCCAAAGGGTGAGTATGGATTTTATCTGATGTCGCTAAATCTGATGTCGCAAGCACCCAAGTATCTGTTCCACTATCTATATCTACTCGCAAATTGATAGATATTGCCCATAGACATTCTTTGGCTTGTGTGTTGGTCTGGCGTCTGCGCTGTACTATACCTTCAGAATTCTCTGCATCTAGTTTTCTAGTATCTCAGGGCTTGCCATGATGTACACATCCATAGCGTATACGACCTTTCTTTTCAGACCCACTTAAAGTCACCACAGCGAAGCCTTTGGTAAATGCATAGTCCTGAAGTCTATCTAAAGCCATATTTGGCCATGCATATTGCTCGCCATCCATAGGTTCTTCGCAATGTAATTCAGGCATCTCTTCTACAACCTTTATTACTACTGAAAAAGCTCCTTTGGAAGGCTTGGGTGTGGAGTTCAGGTCTGTTTCGTACTCAAGGTACCGGTTGTAGTGAGAGTGACATTTTAGTGAGCGCAAAGCAAGTGTAGGGCAGAAAAATTAAATAAGGACTCGTGAGTACTATATGAATATATGTATCGGCTGGAAAATATCTGGGATATAAAGTGCGTGAAGCCTTTGTAATTGTGTTGGGGTCTTGCAAAAATGAAAATCTCAAAACCAGTAGCTACAGTGCGAATTATCAAAAAAAAAAATTTCCCAGTTCGGAGAGTTAAGCGCACTGATTACCCCGCATCGAAAATATCTGCCGCACCAAGACAGTCTGCCACACCAAGACAGTGAGCTCAGCCGCGCCATATGCAAGACGGGACAGTCAGTTATGCAACCTTCGGGACAGTCAGGACAGTCAGGACAGTCCAAAAGGACTGTCCGGAGACATCCCGTGGATGCGATGACAAAAGATACAGAGGATAAGAAGAAAGTGAAGGAGGAGCTGCAGGCAGAACAAGAGGCAGCATCCCAACGGCGCAATAATCTCCTCCTCACTAGGTCGCAAAAACGAAAAACTACATCACCTGTCAACCTAGACTCCTCAGATGATGAGGAATCTCCTAGCTCCATGGATTCCAGAAAGCGAGCAAAGCGGCACCGGCGAAAAAGCTCTACTGAGCTAAACTTGCTTGTAAAAACAATTACGGATATGCGAAAGGATTCTCAAACATTTATTGAGAAGTTTGGCGATAAGATCAGTAATAGTTTACAAGCTTTAGCTACTAATTCGGCTCCTGAAAGACATCCTCAAGCTGACCCGAAAGCTTATGAATCACGACTAACTACACTGGAAAATGAAGTCCGCTCTCAGACATCTGCTATGGGACAAATCCTAGCTATGTTGAATGATTTAAAGCAAAGCATACCAAATCAGAGCTCCCATCATACTCATATTCCCGATTCTGCGGCTCCCAATTCTGCAGCTCCTAATTCTACAACTTCCGGTTCTGCGACATCCGGTTCTGCGGCTTCTGTTTCTGCGACATCCGATTCTGCGGCTCCTGTTTCTGCGACTTCTGATTCTGCAGCTCCCGTTTCTGCAACTTCCGATTCTATGGCTCAATAACTTTCGAATGGTTTCTAGAGGACCAGGTACTCATTGATTGTAGGAGGGTCTAGGTCGAATTTTTTGCTTGTTTGTGATCCATTAAAGCATGTATGAATGTTAGGTAATAGAATAGCAACCTTATAGTAGCTTGCCACCGGAGATATTCCAATCTTGAGATTGTCTTTCTGACGATTGAATCCCCATAAATTTGTGACTTTGCTGAAACCGTGCTCCACATTGATTCGGGAACTAGACATAACTGTATTCACTTTCTGCTTTTCCGGAGGTAGAACTGTATTTGGCTCTGCTTTATAACTGCCGATTATTCCAAATGAAGTTCCATAGGCTGGATCCCCATATAGATACAGTCTATCTCTTGTTCGAACACCAATATGCATATCTCGAAGCTTTTGTTGTAAACCAGATTTATGAAAGACTAACCAATCCCCCATTGGTCCTTCATAAGGTCCGCCGAAATGTGAAATAATTCCATCAGGTGTCATAACTGCTTGGAACTTAATAGCATGTACTTTTTTATAACCTGAATACCATAGTCTTTGATCTTCACTAGGCCTACAAATCGGTCTCAAAGTTCCATCAATAAATCTCCAAACTCCATTCACTCCTCCAATATCTCGTATAGCTCGTGTATAACGTTTGAGTTGTATCCGATTAAGACGTTTCTCATCCCAAAATAGCTTTGTACTATATCGAGAATCCAAATACTGTACACAAGTATTGAATATTGTAGATTGCCATGATGTAGATCTTCCAAACCACCAGAAATTATCCTTATAACGATTTGGACTAGCAAGTCGATATAAGACAAGACAAAAAGCAACCTCTGGTGAAGGCTTATACTTAGTTGGATATTTGATCATATCCACCCTAAGCTTTGGAAGTAGCTCTCGAATTTGATCCTTAGTGAACCGAAGATATGCTAGGCATTGCTCATCTGTCAAGTTATCTAGAGAAAACTGAGCTCGATGAGGCATATCTAATGGCTTCCGGTAGCGTGAGCGTTTCTTTCGCTTAAGACGAAGGTATAGAGTAATCAATAATGCTGTATCCGACATAGTGGTCAGAATTTCGGTAGCAGTAGTCATAGCAGTAGTGGCTACACCTGTAGCAATAGCTATAGTAAGCTTAGGATTGAGTGTTGCCATCGCGAAGTTGATGGTGTTGTAGGTATATCACGTTGTGGTTGACAAACAAAGGGAGAAACCCTGGAATATCCCTGGTGTAGCAAAAACTCAATTACATTTTTTGTTATTTCCAGGGTTGTGCCACGCGCTAAATGCTTTATCCCTGATAAATCCCTGGTGACAGCAAAATCCCTCTAATAGATATCTCAATTAGACTCGTGGACAAGTGCTTTATTTTCGGACCAATGACTCACTACTCGAGCGATATTCTTGGGTTGTCTTTGCGCACATGCCCGTGACTGGCTAAGTCACCTTTGCATGACCCTGGAACGTCGGTAGTCTAATCCCGAGACGTCTTGGCGTGAGGCAAACTATAAAACTCGGTGCACACCGCATGATTTCCTCTACCATCTCCCCATTCCTTGACCCGTCATCAGCTGTCCACTAAGAACAGCGTTCCAAAGCTGCACTCGATATCGCAAATGCACTCAGCAATGCGGCAGCATCAAGTTTATATTCCAGTCTCCAGTTCCATGTCACATACCACTTAAAACTACAGTCGAACTCTCATACGGGACCCTGTCGGATAGCCTGTCTTATTGGATCGACTTTGCCATGAGGACTGAAAGAGTATTTGTACTCTCCTCCCACCCACTATCGTCTCCTTTGGCTATACAGGCGAGATCTAACTTCCACGTGAGCTAGTTACGTATGGGTATTGTTCCGGAAACGTTAACGCATCTGGGGAATGCCGCAAACCTCAGAATGCTGTCATATGTGCCCACTCGACATATGATTGCGATCACCCATTCTGGTGCGTGCTACCCACATTGCGCACCATGAATAGGTATCTCGCTCATGAGCGGCAAGACTATAGCCGCCGAGTTCGCCTAGCGGCACAAGGCATCCGGCAAGACCGCACGCTCCCTGACGTCGACCCCTTCACCGTGCGATACCAGCCATGCTTCTGCATGCACCATTCGCCAGGGATCACCAACTGCGCCCATCTTAGTGGCCCAAATCCTGGCTCGGCGAGCCGACCGCGGTTATCTTGAAGGCCACAGCTGCCGTGCTGCAAGCCTGCACGCACGAAATCATTGTAACGGGCTCTGGAGAGCAGTTGGAAATGGGCGTTCCGCACGTGCTGCGGAACAATTGCTGCGAACTTACAACGTTTCGGGAGAGGAGTCCCTACCCATGCGGAATGGCCTCAACAGCGCAAGGGGAGAGCCAGAAAGCGACGGAGGGATAGTGACGAGTCCCATTCTGCAGGAGAAGGCAACGGCAGGCAGCGGAAAGCAGGAATAAAGAAGCCGCGGTCCCCACCCGGAGGAGTCTCCGCTTGGTATGAGTGAGAACGCCTGAGGTGGGGATTGCTCCTTTTTTTTTTTTACCATCATATAATCCCGCTTGCAGCTATGCGCCATGGCAGGGCAGGGGGCGATTGCTCCTGATAAACCATCCCAGGAGATAGAAGGGCGATTTGAGTTTGGACCCAATTATACGCCTAATGATGCCATTGAGAAAGTGTTACGTGGGTGGGAGACTATATGAAGCTATGAGATAGGCAAGAATACCTGTTCATCTCAGTTTTTTGATCCCGCATTACAAGTGCAAATCATATCCTAACTTCCGGACTGTTCTGTAGAAGTATCATTCTGTGGCTCTCTCGTCTGCCATCCCCGATCCTCATTTCTGCTTCCATAAGCGCTCGAGCTTCCATTGCAAGATTTTTTTTGTTGCTATTAGACGATGTTGCGCGTGTACAGGTGCCCCACAATAATTCTGAGCCTTTGAGGCTCCCGGTTTCATCCGCTCGAATCCCCCATGGCTGCCTGTTCACGACATTCATCTGCACGAACAACTTTTCTACTCCCTGAAGGGATAGATAAGCGGGTGAGAGCAGGGGGGCTCATGTAGATAGTCAAGGTGTTTCCTTATGCTTGCCAACGAGCATTCAGGGTTTCAACCTGGGGTCCTGCCATAGCGAGTAGCGATAAGCGGGGTTATGTGATAAAAAAGAAACTTTCATCTACACTTCATCGTCCGCAATTATTATTACCCACTTGGGATGCTATTGTCACTCCGGATGTTCAGATGACCCTACCTACGGATAATAAACCACCCTAGTTCACGCCGCAGACAGTGTTAGAGATCTACAGTAATGTCGGAGGTGTCGGATATCAGAGAGGTCCGTGATAAAGGGTGGTAAGGGCCCGAGAGCAACCTCATGCTCTATGTATATAGGTGTATTACTTTGGCTACTCTCTCTACGAAGGAATAATAATCATCTCTTTCTACCCAAAAAGCTCAACAGACAGAAGCTTATCAGAATCCATAAAAAGAAGAGTACCGTTAACGTGAGGGATTGGTGATTGTAATCCAGTCACGTAGCTGAGCAGAGCAGGGGACATGAGATGGAGTACGTTTTCTCCCTTAACGCTTGTTTCCAGGCTTCCCAAATAGCCATAGGGTTGAGGCTACAATGGAACCTAACTCTGTCGAATACATTCATACTTAACCAAAGTAGAATGCAATTTGAGCCTGGAATTCCTCATTCATTATAAATTCAGGAGCTGATATCATTTCCAAAATTACGACCTCCTTACTCTATAAATTTGTCTCGGACACTGAGAGGTAGACAATCCGGTCTTTGATCCTTACGATCACCAAGTCGATTAAGTCCATTCTCCAAAGTCCAGCATGTTTGCATACCACACAACCTGAAAATAAATTTAGGGGTCGCTGGCATCGGATCTGGCTTCTTTCAGTTAGAGAGAACGAAAGGCATGCATTCCGATGCAGGCCACCCTGAACCTCAAACTTCGTACGTGTCTCGTTGAAGAATATTCTAGAGATGGTGGCGGTGATGGAGGGGCAAGGGTCTGTCCTGGAGTTCCGTATTCCAGTGACGAGACAGTGAGACACTTGCATTGTCTCCTCCGGGTCTGCTCCTGCCCTCTAGCCCCCAGGGCCGAAGTCCAGTCAGGCTTGGGAACTGTGATTCACTAAGCGTCTGGCGGGCACCGCACCATTTCTCTTCCCTCAGCAGCGGAATGTAGGTCGAGGAGTTCTTTAGGATTGCCCATTCATCTTTACAAGCCGCCAGGTCGAGAGGGGAGAAAGCGGGTCTTTGTAATGCGGCAGGAACACGTTCCTTGTCACGCGGCAAGGGCGTTGTAATTCCTTCGATCGCATCCAGTTCTTCGACTTCTCGCTTAACTGTTGCTTAGAACGCCCATGATCTCCGGTCGGAAAAGTGGTGCCTATTGCCGGATACGTGGAACGGACTCCCGAGGGAGTTCCCGAGTGGGATTCGGGGGTAGTAATGAGCCATACCCTGTGGCAATAAACTGCTGCCGCTTGGATCTAGAGCACAGGAAAGCCTCCCATCGCTGTAATCTGCGGATGAGGAGAATGCAGCCGGCGCTATAGCATTGGCATCAGGGGAAGGCAGGTTCTAGGACACGTATATTGAGCTCGTGGCGCACGTGGTGAGCACAGGAGTGGAGAGTGGGGGAAGGCAGTGAGCGAGAACAGGTGAGCTGGGGCGGGAGCTCAACGTTGGCAGCCTTTGGCTTGACAGACGGGTTGTCCGCGTCCCCAGTACTCGACTTACTTGTACCTGCTGACATATTGCAGGGGCACTGCTTACGCTCAGGGCAGATGATCTGTTTGTGAACCTGGAAGGCAGAATCAAAACTACTTGATGTTACTTTATCAAAGGAAGGATCACACATCCTCATTTGCTGAACTATCTCTAGAGGGTAGATATTGTTTTGATCATCACAAGATAGTCTCACAGGCTGTCACTCTTGCAAGAGACTTGACCCTATCGAATCCCAATTCTTCGGCAAGAGAAGGCCAATGGATATCGTACTATTATTTACAACCACTGCGAAGGGAGAAATTCTCCAGCAGCAAAAAGCCACGAGCATATTTCCTGCAGTGGACTTCCTGTACGGTGCATCCAACCAATCCTATCAAGCGGTAGTGGCGTGCTATTTGCTGTAGGTTTATCAGACTAACGGCTGAGGAGGCTTGTTGACATTACAAAGTTAGGGACGAAGGGCAGGCAAACTTAACTAGTGCTGGCTGCAGGAGCCTAGAAGAGCAGCGATGCAAACCGCAATAGGCTACCATGAACATTATGTTGCAATTTCTACAAAAGGGCGATCAGCATTTTTTTTTTTTTTTTTTTTTTTTTTTTTAAAAAAAATCACATAACCCCGCTTGTAGCACGTGGCCATGGCAGGGTCCCTGGGCAAGCCCTCGAAGCCCGGAGACAGGCTTAACAAACAAAGAAATTTCTATCTACTTCTACCACCTGATTCCAGAAACCTCCGGACGGACCTTCCGGTTTCTGCCTCATGGAGGCTCCACTATATATCTCCCCCTCCCCCCCCTCCACTCTTCTCCACACTTTCGCACCCCGGCAAGCAAACTTCCCCGACGGCAAACCGCACGGCGCCCTAGAACCTGATCCCGGAGAAGAACCTTTCCAACTCATCCCACTCCTCCCCATTCTCTGCTGTCCTTTTCCAGTTCTTCTCCATATCCCCCCATTCTCTAAAGCCTTCTGGGCGAAACCTCTGCTGACTGCACTGGAAGGCTAGGTGCGCCCCCGTCTGGGCCTCCCCGCAGCTGCACTTCTCCGATTCCGCCACTCCCATCCTCTTTAACCACACCCTGCATCTTCCTCTCTCCAGTCGCAATGCTGTGAAGTTGGACACCGCTGTCCTATTCCACTCCATTACTTTCCCCCTCCCGAAACCTTCCACCTCCCTCCTCTCCTTCCTCCACGCCTTAATCCTCTGGCGCACCCCCGCTCCCGGTGGCCACCTCTTTCCCTTCCACCGCCGTCCCCTTCTTTGCCCACTCATCAGCCTTCTCATTCCCTGCAATTCCGATATGAGCCTTGACCCACATTAGTTTCGTGTCCCCTCCCTTCTTCTTTCTCCTCGCCACGGCATCCACCACTCTCCTCACATCCTCGGTTTTTCCCTTTCCCTCCCTGCCTGCCTTCTGGATCGCCATGATGGCAGCCTCAGAGTCTAAACAGATCAGTACAGGGACCTCCTCCTCTACACTCTCCAGCGCCTTTCTCACTCCCCTCACCTCCCCGTCGAAAACCGTCGCCGTTCTCCCCACCACCTCCGCCACCGCTGCCGACCTCCCCCACACTCCTGCTCCCACCTTGCTGTCCTCGATCTTGCTGCCGTCGGAGAAAAGGACCGCCCTTTCTCTTCCAGCTTCCCCGATCGCGACTTCCCACTCCCCCCTCGTCTCCACTTCTCCTTTCCGCCTCTCCACCACTTCCACCTGCCCCTTCTCACACTTCCCCCCCCACGAGATCTCCTCCCCCTCTTCTGAGAACCTAGACCACTGGCTCTGCCAGCGGTCCAACACCGCCTCATACCCGTCTTCTCTCCCCAGTGCCCACTGCACCCCCCAGTCCTTCCAGTCCCTCGCTTCCTCTTCCCTCTCCTCATTCCCCGGCCTGAAGTCCGTCGTGCATAGCTCCGCTAGCTCCGACGGTGCTTCCACTTCCCGGACGATCGCCCTCGCCTGCGGGGTGGCGATGGGGGCGGAGGTAGAAGTGCCATCGTATGTTGACGACCTGGCAGCAACGATCCTAGACTGGGACGGGTACTGGGATATGGGGCGGCTCAGGGAGAAAGTGAAGGTGGCGATGGCGGAGGTGGCGGAGGAAGACCAGATCCCGCTGGAGGAGTCGAAGTGGGAGATGATAACCTTCGGGGTGGGAAGGAGGTGGAAGAAAGAGGGGGAGATGCTAAAGTGGTTAGGGGTCATCTTCGATGAGAACTTGACCTTTGGCGCACATTGGCGAAACAGGCTGAGCCGAGCGCGGAGGCTGGCGGGGGCTCTCTCGGGACTGGGCAACCGGAACTGGGGGATGTCTCCACGCAGCTGGAGGCAAGCCTACACGGGGATGGTGAGGGCGGTTGCAATGTGGGGAAGCGACATCGGGTGGAGGGGACAGAAGGAATGGAGGAAGGAGATGGAGAGAGTCCAGCTGCAGGTGTTGAAGAAGGCGGCTGGAGGAGGGAGAGGAGCGGGGGTAGGAGGGGTGAGTGCGGTGTGTGGGGTGGAGGACGTGGAGGCGGTCCTGGACAGGGCGATCAGCATGAATACAGGAATATGTCAGCCTTTCCGCAATGAGAAGGGGAAAGAGCGCTTGAGAATCCAGAAAAGCAACAGTAGGTTTGAGGATTGCAGGAGGCATATTGCAGGACATGTACAAGACGGGAAAGTATCGGTGATTGATGGAGGTAATTTGAGTGGAGGGACTTTGTGTCGATGGATATTGCGTTGAGGGTGCATTTTGCGTCTTGGGGGGAAAGGCTTGAAGACCTGGAGGCACAAAACATGCAAGGCAGACAGCCCAGAATGCAGATAGCATGGGAGGGAGGAAGAGACTACAACCCACATGTGGAACTGATGCTATGTATTGAGGAGAATTTTTTTTTTTTTTTTTTTTTTTTTTTTTATCACTTATCGCATGCCGCCCTATGATGATGATGCAGGTAACAGGCCAAAACAACAGCTCGGCGAGTCCTATTTCCTGCACCTATCTGACTCGTACTTAGATACCCTCAACCATTTCCCTCCCAATCGCACTTTCTGGATTTCGGTGTCTTCCTCCAAGTATACCACGGCTGAGCTATGGAGGAGAAAGTGGCCAGAAGGGCTGAAAGCGATATCCAAACCACCGGAGGCGAGGGAGGGGGAAGAGGAGCCCATGGTAGAAATGTTGCGGTGGATAGATAGGTAGCTTCCCTTTATGTCGGGTTTTACTTAAATTTTGGTTATTAGGTTATGTTATGCTGTTTTATTTCCTTTATCTCCTATGTACTTAAGTTCTGCATAGCCCAGAGGGCGGCATGCGAGTACTGATATTCCGGGGAAAAAAAAAAAAAAAAAAAAAAAAGAGGGAGAATTTGGGGAGTTAGGAAATTGAGAGATGGAGGTCGGTGCTTTTTAAACGGAATAGAAAATGCCCCCTTCCTTGCAAAGAGTGCTAGATGTTGTGATAGGAATAATTTTGTAAGAGTTATGGTAGTTTGCACTCAAAAAGGAGATTAAGAAAGATTTCAATTTTGGAATCATGTAGAGTATCTGGTCGGCTATATTATTTCAAATGCATTTCCATAGGAAAAAATATGCCAGGTGTTCCTTAGTTGAGGTCTGCAACCCGCTACCTATTCGGAGGAAAAACTTCAAATTTGGAAGTTACTACCTGGAATCGATTAGTGTCGAGACACGTTGATTTCAGTGTAGTTCCAAGCACGGCGGTTGAAAGGTGGTCTTGGCCTACAATGAGACTAGGCCATGACTCAGGAACACTAAGTCCGCGTTTGCGTACAGTACAGTACTTGCATCGAACGCAAGCGTTTATGACGGAATTTTGCTGCGTTTATGCGGAGATGATGTATCGAGCCTGTTGCAACTGGAGTTCAAGGCTTGAACGAACACAAAGATTCTGACAGTACTGGCTAGGCACGCGTGAAGGAGAATACTCAGGAGGAGAGAAATCGGTACTTGTATTAGTAGACGGTTGCCGTGTCTGTGTTACGGATTGCAACCGACCGTTTGCAAACCGTTGCACCAAAAGGTAGAACTACCGGTACCACCCGGTAGTGCGGTCGGTATATATAGGAGTATCCGTACGGGCCGGTCAGCGACTCGCTTACGTTTGCGCACGTGGTCAAGGATCTTGGCTCCCTTTTTTTTTTTTTTTTTTTTTATTTCACGTGACCCCGCTTGTAGCTGTTCGCCATGGCAGGGCATCTTGGCTCCCTTAGACGTCCACACGTACTAGTAATCAGCTTCCCTCTGCCGCCATGGCACGCCAAGCCGTGACATTACTCCCCCGCAGGCAGAGTACGTCTCGGACTCTCTATATTTTAACCCCCAGTCACCCGTTACCGCATATGACGGCTTCAATTTCATCCGAAACAGACTACTTTATAACCAGCGACCGGCATGTGACTGTAAGCCGCTTATCAAATTCAAAGGTCACCTGCAGTATCTGACGTTCGCTACAGGCAAGGTTTGAACCGGCGACCCGACCGGTAGTACTGTAAGCCGTGACAGTCTGCAGCAACCATAGCGCATTCGGGGGAAGTCTGAGGGTAACCCGTAGCTATCTTTGTGCTGAGACCTACAGCGCAAGTAGATTACTGATTACTCACCGCGTCCGAGAGCTACATATTGTGAGCGCACGGGGAAGCCGCCGGTTTTGCACCTTAGTGGAACTCATAAATGCTTTCATTGATTTCATTTGCTCTTTTTTTTTTTTTTTTTTTTTCCGATTTTTTACAGTATCCTTCTTGTTTCTGAATGAAAACCTAATCTCCGCTACCTACTGTACATCGACGGATGCTCAGTTTCAATCCTTATCGTTTTGTTGTGCCTCTCATGTTCCATAGCGTAATCCTCCTACAATATTTCTGGTGACAACGTTTGGATTTCTGACCGCTGTACGGCTTTTCAGCCGCATTACCTTCTACTAAACTCCTGTATCTCTTCTTTCGAGCAGCACTCCTTGATCAACAGATTGTTGCTAAGTTAATGAATAGTGAGGCCCCGTCAAGGAGAAGTTGCTTTCGGCGTTAGCATGCCCATGGGGGATGGTTATTCTGAATTCCCAAATGCCGGCAATCTGGGATGTCACCTGGCTGGGCAGAGTGACCATTATGACTGTTGCAGCCTGCCTACGAACATTCTTTACGTATTTGAATAGGCTGGCCGATTCGTCAGTGCCCCCGCCAATGGGCCAGCCCACCCGGGAACACTGCCGCAGTATAATTACCAGGAGATACCTCCTGGTGTCACAATCTCTGAGTATAGGCTAACACGCTCTTGCTCTTGGTGTAATTGATAAGCTACTGCGTGCTAGCACAGCTGCAAGCGGGGTTACGTGATTTTTTTTTTTTTTTTTAAAAAAAAAAAAACAAGTCACCACTAGAACATAGTCGCTACCGGAATTTGCAACTCATAAGACCACTGGCAAGTCACTACTATAACTATATTTGTTAGTAGTACAATACACAAGATATTTAATAGTTGCTCTGCTTCTAGATAGGGTAACGGTAGAATTTTCTAATGATAGATATGTTACTATTCACTGGACAATTCTGGGAAATTAATGAGATGTACCCTAGGTATTTCTCTTGCTCTTTGCGTAGTTTTAAAGTATTACGTATATAGACAGAGATATCCGGAATCCTCCGCCATTGTAGATGTTCTTTTCGGAAGGTAACTAGCATTGCGTTGATGCCAAGCCCAGAGTCTGATTTTCGGTGCTATATGAACATACCTTGCAAACATCAAGCATTCCAGCGCAGTCCACATTTCCCAAATATATTTACAATTATTCATGCTCACATCCCGCTCTGTAAGAAAACTCAACGACTTCAAGATAATGTCACACTATGAGTTCTTACCCGATTAACATGATTCTTGCAGCATTGGAAAGCTGGAACTAGGTAGATGTAGGGTGCTCTATTGTCCATTAGGTTCAGCCATGTGTCTTGTTACAAATCTGTGATACAAATTAAGGTAAGACTTCTACTGCCTGCTGTTACCTTTAGGTTTGATAATTTTATTTAACTCTGAGCTCTTGCCGGAATTAAGCAGTTGAAGCAGTGGATATGCAGGATATAGAGCTTTCATTTGAGTCTGTCATACATGAATTCTGGTAAAAATTTGTAGAGTGGTAATAAAACCTGCTGATACTCCACTATCGGTATGATATTTTAAGATTTTACTGTCTGCTACTTGCTAAACAGCGTGCTATTACTGAACTTATTATCATCACCATTTAACTTGAAATAGGTATCTCTCACCATACTAAAGAACCCATATCTGAATAATCTATCCGAAAGTTGTTTTACAGATTTATAGGTATATAAGAACTCTATCCTTCCCTTCTATAGCCCTCACCAGTGTATCCACTACCTACACCACATATTGGCACCCCTTACACGTTCCTATCTTCTAGGTATTTCTAAACTTTAGATTTCGTGTACTTGTCAAGGGTCTTGTTCTACTCCTCGCTCTAAATGTATTTGCCAACAAGATGCATGCCTATATAAATGTCAAAGGAAAAAAAAATTGTGAACTGTACAAATCAGGAGGATGAGAATGAGGTGTTTTTTTGGGGGGGGGGTCACGAGACCCCACATACGGGCTGCCAGCCTGTGGCAGGGACTCATATACCTTACCCAGGTCAGGTCTGAGCGACTAGGTACCCCTCTACTCTACGTACAGAATTTGGGTACCCAATGCACCCTCCTTCCTCCACCCCTTCTCCTCCAAGTCCTCCCTGCACTGCCAGGTGACCATCTCGCCATCGGAATGTCTCTTTTGGTTTTTTATTGTTTTTTAGATCACGTAACCCCGCCTATCGCTCCTCGCTATGGTAGGGCGCGTGGGTCTTTTTTTTTTTTTTTTTTTTCATATCACTACTTGCATGCCGTCCTATGGGCTATGGCGAGGTTAAGTACATAGGGAATAGGTAAGAAAATAAGTAAAAAGGATGAACCGACTCCGTCCCCCCATACAGAAGATAGGAAAATCCCCCTCCCCCCCCGTTTAGATATTCAACGTTCCATCCATTCCATCAGTGCTGAGAGTGGGTCCCCTTGTTCGAAACCCTCCATGCTCGCAGGCAAACATATAAAGGAAAATCTCGTCTATCTACATGACCCCCCATCGCCGCTTCTTCCCCATTTCTATATGCCCTCAAGAAGTAGAACAGTCATTCGAGGATGTCCACTTCTTCACCATTCTCCTGCCTCTCCGCCCACTTCCCTTGCTCTACATCCTCCCACCTTTCCTACCCCTCCGGTGTGGTGGTAACCACGGTACCGATGGAAAGAATAGGGCCATACGCGGGCCGGAGCGGTACTCAGCGGTAGGGCCACATGATGACACATGCGTAGGATGAGGAAGAAAATTATGATTAAGAAGCGAGATATGTATGAACAGGCTCAGTTGGAAGGTGAAGGTGGTTTATAAATTGTATGTAGATAGGACTGTGAAAGCAAGCAAGAAGCAAGAAGCAGGAGAGACATTGACACGCACAGACAAGACAATTGAAGATTCGTTCCTTGACATTTGATCATTGAGACCGCTCTTGAGGCTTCGTTCCGCCAGCTCTAGATACCAGTACCCGTGCGAAACAGTGGATGCTGTTGAGCCGTCATCACACCGGTACGCCCGCTCTTCAAATCTGGAGGCCAGATGGTTCTCTTGTGGGCTGCTCCAGCCCACCGCACTCAAACACCACATACTTTGCGCTCCATCCCTCCCTGCAGGTGCATCGCGACTGCTAGTGTGATCGTGAGGCCCCGAACGCGGATTCCAGGAAAAAGAAATGTTGCTCGAATTCCAAGACCTTCACTCCAAGACATTTTTTTTTTTTTAAAAAAAAAAAAAAAGTCTATGCCCCCTTATGTATCCCCCCTTACAGGTATTCCATATTGCAGAGTCCCTGTACAACATCGCCATAGACTATAAGGCGGCATGCGAGTAATAAAAAAAAAAAAAAAAAAAAAATCCCTGGACAGCAGTCCTCGTGACCAAACCTACGAAACAAAACTAGAGGTGCTAACTACTTACGCCAAATTTCAGATGACACAGGCGAAACAGACTTAGAAATCTCAACCCTTCAAGAGAAAAATCAAGCACGAATTCCCAAAATTTTAAACAACGAAATCAAGCTGTCAAGTCCGTTTCGTGCAGCTTTCCTTTCGCCCGTAATTCGCACCTGCCAAATTACCGCAAGAAGTCAGCTAGTAGGTCCGAGGCACAGAGGAGCGATTTAGGACTGAGGTGACATATCACCTAAATGGATTTTATTTGAGCGGCGTTTGAACCGGTTGAAGCAGTGCGTTGTGGGTCTCGATGAATTTGGAATATCCCGCAATCTTCCCTAACTCTAGATTCTTTACAAGGCCTTTTATTTTTAGCTTTGCCAGCTTCTCGTCGCGAATCAGAATGGAGCTTGAATAATTCGATCGTATCTGAATAGATGGATGGATCCCAGTGACAGCCTGACGAGGGGAAGGTAGACAAAATCAAGAGGTGGTGGTATCGGCCCTACGATGACCGTGGTTCTTTGGGTGTGTATAGCTCTTAACGCACGTTAGTCGTGACCGGTCATAGTCCTTCAGGGCTGCATACAAGTAGGGATATTGAATGAAAAAAAAGGTTTATCATAGTGCCAGCAGGAGGGGGGAGAGGCGGAGAGATATAGGGGAGCCTCCCTTGATGCAGAAACCAGAAGAACCGTCCAGAAGTTTCTGGAATCAGGTTTTAGAAGGGGGTGGAACGGGGATGTGTATATAGAACTTTCTTTGTGAAGCCTGTCTCCGGGCTTTGAGGGCTTGCCCAGGGACCCTGCCATGGCTTGGCGCTGCAAGCGGGGTTACGTGATTATAAAAAATATAAAAAAATGGTGCCAGCAGGGTTTGCTGATGTGATATCGCGTAAGACACTGCCAGCAGGAAATGGGAATTGATACAGTGTAAGGGGTGGGGGTCATGCCGCGTGAATCGTTGTCTCAAACATGATTGTTTCGAACTGGTTCGTTAACCCCGCTCTGCATATAGTCAAGGACCTAGATACGGGGTTTCAAGCATGAACCCTTTATCATTGTTCTGGCCCACCGACGAACATTTTCCGGTTCGCGAACCGGCCAGCCGATTCGTGAACCGGCCGGCCCCGTGAAAAACATATGGTGTTTTTCACGGGGCCAGCCCAGCCACGAACACCTGGCCCAGCGGCGAACATCAATGTACCTCGATGTACCTATATGTAATATATATACTCGCTTATTTTTTTTTTTATATATCATTACTCGCATGCCGCCTTGCAGGCTATGGCGAGGGTTTAGATACATGAATGATAATCAACGGAAAAATAAGTAACAGATAAGGAGATAAAGTGAAAATATGACCGGTTACTCCGCCGCCCAGTCCATCACCTCCGCCAAGGTTCTCTCCCCCCCCTATATACTCGCTTATGATTTAATGTAATAGTGATCTATCATACAGCCAGCTAAGCAATTTCCACAGTCTCCTATCCCCCTATGCAGTCATCTATGTACAAACAATAGTACTTTTTTTTTTTTTTTTTATCCTTACTCGCATGCCGCAGTATGGGCTATGGCGAGGTATTTATTAAAGAAAGAAAATTAACCGTCACTAAATACATGTGGTGCCCGCAATACTCATACATGGTGCGGGTAGAATGTACACACTGGTCAATACAGCCTATTTCCTCCGTCTGTCCGGCTCGTATTGAGTGGTCCTCAACCATTTCCCACCTAACCTAACTCTGTCTACGCCCGTCGCTGCCTCCAAGTACACCACGACCGAGCTGGTCATTTTTCCTTCTTCCAGTAGCGCGGTCTTTCGTCTCAGCCACCTTATCCCCACGGTCTTGCTTAGCCTATCATTCCCGGACTCCAACCATTTCCGGACCTTCCCTAAATATACATCACTATGTTCACTCTCATTCTCCTGGTTAGTACATTGACCAGCATTGCTTTTATTACAAGAATAAGAACATTTAACCTTTTGACATATGCATGTACAACGAAGAGAAGAACAGGTACCTAGACAAGAACATGAAATTTTGTCTTGACAAGTTTTATCATGATGAGGTTGCTTAAAGTGGGTACTTGGCACTTGCAGGGCTCTTATTATCTACTGTTTCTGGTAATACAACCACCAAACTTTTCATTCTTGGCATCAACGCAATCCCTGTTACTGCCACAATATAATACCAGAATGGCGGAGGATTCCGGAAATCTCTACCTATGAAGATAACACTCCAAAATTTCGCTTAGAGTAAGAAGAATACTAGAAGCATATTTAGTAATTTTCTTCTAGTGTTTCGGTTAACAATAATTTAGTTATGATTACAAATTGGTATTCTTAACTATAGCAGTCTAGAAGCGTAGTGAATTATTAATTACACTGTCTGTATTATCTTCTAGTATGTGGGTAAGAAGTAGCAACTTATCACCGACAGCAACTTTCAAGTGGCAACTTGTAGGTGGCAACTTGTCAGTGGCAATAGGGCTGTGCTAGCATACAGTAACTGGCTTATCAATTAACGCTGGTAGCAGAATGTTTCTCTATACTCAATCACTGGTAGTACGTAGAGGTACCTAGTGGTACTTGTACTAAACCAGTGTTCGTCGGTGGGCTGGCCCATTCGCGAATCAGCCAGCCCACCGACGAATTGGCCGATTCGCGAATGGGCCTGGCCGGTTCGCGAACCGCAATGTTCGTCGGTAGGCCAGAACATCATCAAGCATTCAACGGGCCCACAATCAGTCGCGCTTGTGTGGAGGTATGGGGAGGTATACCGCCGGAGCGTACTGGATGAGTCACGAGAGGTGGGGAATGTGGAGTTGGGAAGATGCATGCGCCTAGCCTAGCCTAATAGATTTGACTGTAGTCTCGAGCTTACTGAGCGCGAGAACGTTCAATGTTACCAAGATGTTTTGATGTTCATCCTTTCTTTTTTTTTTTAAAAAAAAAATATCATGTTCATCCTTTCGACTTTGCTGATATGGGGGACACAGGCCAATTGACAGGCAGCAGATGCAGCCGAAATTGAGCCTGAGTTGGTAAGGACAGAATTCCTTAAGGGACCAGAACATAATCATCGTGACGGTAAGAGAGGGTAGGGCGGTCGATGACAAGCAGCTGATGGGTGGCTCATGATGGAGTAGTTGCGCTACTGGTGGCGATATTGATTGAGGCGATGAAGTGTGAACCATTGTGAAACTTGAAGAATGCTGATTCGGCTTAGGTAACGATTGCGAAGCTCTGCTGCCTACGAATGGAATGGTACTTACAGACTAATTTTTTCTTTTTTTAGTCTTCTATTTCATATGGTTTGTACCGTCCTTGGGGGGATATGTGACTAGATTTTCTCTCATCATTCACAATACGACAATGACAAAACAAAGCAGTATCCTAGAGTATTGGACTATATTTTCACCAAACCACCAGTAGTCCCAGTTCTATTCTATAGGTAACACGTGACGGGGACGTGGTTTAGTGGTATAATACCTCTTTAGCATAGAGGTGGTCCGGGGTTCGATTCCCCGCGTCTCCATTCTTTTTGCACTTGTGCGCTATGGATAAATAAAGTTAATGACTTCAATTATAAGTTCCTTTAAGCTTCTTCCGCTGCAGCATCTCTCCAATATGGAAAAGTGGCCCTCCTTAGTTCCTTTACATAGGCTTCCTCCCCTGCAGCATCACCCTGCCATGGCTTAGTGCTACAAGCGGGGTTATGTGATTTAAAAAAAAAAAAAAAAAAAATCCCCTGCAGCATCTTCCAATATGGAAAGGTGCCCTCCTTCGTACGTAAGTACTTATTATGTAACCTGTAGGGTTGCGAGATCATGTGGCTATACCTGCGTGATCAAAAAATTTATTCAGAGTGTACCTGCCAAGCGATAGTCAGCTTCGACCGTGCGCGTGTTGACCCGCCGCTTCTCCGTTCGACCCTGCATGTCCCCATCGGCTATTGCCCCGTTGCATCAGTACGGAGGTTGCGACCTCAGGCTGGAGGCAAAACAGGGTCGGAAACATGGTACCAGGGAAACTGCCAGCCCCAGCACGCATCTTTGTTACAGTGAGTTGCACTTGTTAAACTGAATTACAGAATCGGAGTATGACCAGTATCAGGACAACGGATATACTTTCACAACACTCAAATGCCGGGGTACCATTCGATTGCCGCGATGCTCCGCCTCCAGGGAAGAAGAATACGAGAAGGAAGAGAATGCCTTGGGAATGCAGAAGAGTATAGAGGGAGAGAAGGAAAAGAGTGGCTCCGGATCGAGTAGTCGACTCTCCCAGTCGTTCCGGGAGGGGAAGGGGGAATCTGAGTTTTCTTTTTTTTTTTTTTTTGTAAATATCATTAGTAGTATGCAAATATTCGACCGGTTCTTTAGGATGGGTACGAGAACACTCCTATGTCAGCCTGTGCGCTATGACGAGATTTAAGTATAAAGGGAATAAATGAAGGAGAAGAAATAAAAGCCCAGAAATAAGGGAAGATTACCTCTCTATCCACCTCTTTTTGTTTTTGTAAATATCAGTAGTCGCATGCCGCCCTATGGGCTACGGCGACTCAGCAGTTCCACCATGGGGTCCCCTTCCCCCTCTCTCCATTCTTTCGGACACCCATAGTATCATTACCGCTATTTTGGAAGAAGTACCTCTAGCCGCGCAGTACCCATACTTGTTCTTCCGCAGTGCGCATTTTCCGCTTCGGTAAGGGGGGCTTCGCCAACCCCCCCCCAATGTTAGCAGTCTCATCTGGTGCTGAACAGATCTCAATTTAAATATGCTCCTATTAACCCAAGTAAAAAACTATTGTAGAAATCCTCTTACATCTCACTGCAACTTCCATCTCCAATTCCTTGCTTTCTATACGGTTCTGTGCTGAATACCGCTATTATGTCGTCTCCTGTGAGGTCGTGCACAAAAATCGGTTCTCCCGCTACCCCTCATGTTTGCAAATACACTCTGTTGAAAAGTGCTATCGCAACAGCTGATCACATAATGGACATCGTTTAGATTCCTAAATTCAAGTTCCCCATCCAGAAATCTATCGTTTGTTGCCAGCGAATCGAAACTGAAGACCACAACATTATAACCATCCTATTATCGGTCAATTTTGCAATTGTCGAACCCGGAAAGTGAACTCACATCGGGATTCACCGACAGCAAGTACTGATCAAAAGGCGTATTAATGTCTCGGCGAAGCAGAAACCCGTTCTGTAGCGAGTGGAATTCTGACGCTCCGTTCGCATCCGCCAAATCGGTAATCCACCGCCCGTCTCCCCACTCTATCCAGATTTTCTGCCTCTAGCGGAGAAAGATGTGCCGCTTCAGATGAAGTCCAGTCACCAACGATCACCGCTATTGATGCACTTCTCATCTCGAGCTCTTCCCGACCCGAAGCATTGAACGGGAGGATTCGCTGGATGCACGGCTGATCGCTGAAGGTAATACTGCCTTTTCGTGGAGCTCTTTAGCAGCAATCAAGAGCTATGCTACGAAAACACAAACTATCACAATACACGTCATACTGCCCAAGCGCCAGCGGATTGGTTCAAGTCCTCGTTATTAAGTAACCAGGACCTCGTTGTCGTACTCGCACAGGCAGGTCCGTAGTAAACGGGATCTCCAGAATATCCAGAAAATTTGCTTCTGTTACCGACCCATTCTGAATCATATCCCCCGAAGCGACTTCCGGCGGAGTAGCATCGTGTAAGTGAACATTGCTGCCCAGAGAGCGGTCGTTCGCTGATATACGTTTGTCAAAAGTCAAATCAAATCGCCGCGACAGTAACATAGCGGAAGGACCATAGCGACTTGAGTGAAGGCCCTGCTGTAGTGAGTAGCGATAAGCGGGGTTACGTGATAATAAATTTAAAAAAAACAAAAAAACAAAGACTGAGATCGACAGGCGATATGGGGGACAAAGACAATAACACCCATAGGGCTTGGCAGTTGACATCGCTACCAAATTTGGTACTATGATACCGCGGTGCCTTTACTGTGCAGCTGTGCATCTCTGTCATGGCGCCCCAGGTTGTTGAGCCCAAGCAGGACGGATGGACTAGCGCGGAGTCAATAGTAAAGAAGAGAGACGCCCGGAGACAGTCGCCTTAAAAAAAAAAGTCAGGTAACTCCGCCGGCTCCCTGGACCGCACTGCAAGGGACTACGACAGTGGAGATACCAAATAGGGAAGGAGACCTCTCCCGAATGCAGATGGTGCGGAAGAGACTTTGAAAATTTTGAGCACATCATGAGTAGGTGTGAAGTGTGGAAGAAAAGACTACCGAGAGGAGAGGCGGGGTTAAGGGAGCTGTCAAAAGATAAGGAGGGGGGAGAGATAACGTTGGCGGAGGTGATGGACTGCGCGGCGGAGTAACCGGATATAGTCTCACTTTTTTCCTTTCACTTTA